>QANX01002082.1:0-115102 GCA_003254975.1 Ochetophila trinervis | reverse complement strand
AAGAAAAAAAAACGTAAGAATATTTATGCATATGTATGATTTTGTTTTTTGATGATTGTTTCTTTTTTTTTCCATAATATTGATACGTATTTATAGATACAGAATGGTAGGTGTGAATTGATTATATTTTGGTATTGTGAAATAATTGTATGTGGTAGGTGTTGGCGCGCAACTATTTCGCGACACCTGCTCCAATGGGTGTCGCTGAATGTGATTGCCGCGTATATTTTCCGCGACGCGTTATTAATGCCCGTCGCAAATGTATTTGGCGCGCAGATTTTCGGCGACACTTGTGGAATGCCTGTCGCGAAATGTATTTGGCGCGCTTATTTTTCGCGACACATGCCGATTTTGTGTCGCCGAATATGCTTCGCGCCACATTTTTCGCGACGGTTTTCGATCGTGCGTCGCGGAAGCTGATTTCACGCACATTTTAGCGACGTGGGTGCGTCGCTATTTTGTTCAAATAAAGGCGACGTACTATATTTGTGTCGCCGTTAGTTTATCGCGACGCAAATTTTTTGCTTCGTCGCTCATTTAGTGTCGCCGATTAAAGTTTTTGGCGTAGTGGAAATTTGGCCATTAAAAGATGATTACTCGCTATTGTTTTGAATAAGATTTCTTGTACTTTTTTAGAAATTTTGGCCGTTTATACATGTTCTCTTTTAAAATATTTGTCCATCAAAAATCGGACAAAGAATTCAATAGTCTTTTTGATGGAGGGATCCTTAATTTCCTAACGTTTTTCTCCGTGACTTCCTGACAAGTTTACTCTATCTTGCTGATGAAGGGGTTTGCTAGTCTTTTTGCTTGTCTTGTTTTAGTCAAACACACTTTAAAAGTTAAATTTTTCAACGATTTTATTTATTCTATTGTATTTTTCTATGCATATTATTTTTATTGGTTCATTTAATACTTTATACATTTTTATGCACCAATATCATTATACGTTAATTTAAGAAATACTGTTTGAATGATTTAGTAAATTTCACTTTTATATGTTTTTCTCTTTAATTAATTCACCACCGACAGTTTGTTAAAAAAAATAAAATCTAAATGCACTTAAGTATCTTTTAAAATTAAACTTGTTCACTTAGAGGTCTATACAACTAATTTTTGCAATTAGTATATTGTAATTTGTAAAAAAGTTACACTTTTGTCCAATTTAGTTAAAATTGATGAATTATATCAACTTAGAAGTCACATGCATAGCAAATTACTCTCAAAAGTTGGTTTTTTCCATTTTTAATGTACCAAAAACAAAAAAAATTAAAAACAGAAAGAATATCTATATATGAATTTCAAATTTTCTTTCAAATTTTTTTTAAATTTTTGGTATAATAAAAAATGAAGAAATTAATTTTTAGGGTAATAATTTATGCACGAAACTTCTAAGTTAATGGAATTTGTCAATTTTAACTAATTTGACAAATGTGTAACTTTTTTCAATTTAGAGTGTATCAATTGTACAAATTAATTGTAGAAACTTCTATGCGAACAAATTTAATTTTACAAAGTACTAAATTGTATTTAGATAAAAAAAAATACAGGTTAATTTCATTGAGTACTTCTTTTGAGATTTGTAATAAAATACAATTTGATGTTTTTAATTTCAAAAATATCATCAATCTCTTTTGATGTTTCATATAATCAATATTTGTCTTTTCTATTTTTTCATTCATACTCTTCAAAATAATATGATTTATGTCCCTATAGGCAATGATGAAAAAATTAGTATCGTTATAAATATGGATTTTTTTCATACATGCCTGTAGGTAGATGTTAGTTGATATTTTTAAAACATAAAAATTAAATTGAAATTAACTAATGCAAATTTCAAAGAATGAAATGAAAATATTTCTGAAAAATATTTCTTAACACATGCATAAAACTTCTAAACGTGCTTAATAACAAGTGTAAATTAAATTATCAACTCATCTCATCTCTCTTTAATTAATTCGGCACAGCAAGAGCTTTTTTTTTTTTTTTTTTTAAAGAAAAAAAGAAATATTCAAATTAGAGAAAAGAGTTTGATCAACAATTTTTGAACATTTCGACCAAAAAAAAAAAAACAATTTTTGAACAAGTTAATAAGACCACTTTAGCAATTTTTATTTTTAAATAAATAAAATTGTAATATGATTTTAGATAAACTCAATATTCCTATGGAGTTTAGCCCCGCGGCATCCACTAGGATCCAATGTGCCGCCGATATCAACGGGCCGTGCCCAATGGAGCTGAGAGATCCAGGCGGCTGCAACAGCCCTTGTACGGTGTTTAGGAACAATCAGTTTTGTTGCTACTCGGGAATCTGTGAGCCCACAAGTTATTCCAAATTCTTCAAGAATCACTGCCCGGATGCTTATAGCTATCAGTATGATGACGCTTCCAGCTTATTTTCTTGCCCAAATGGGAATGACTACAATGTTATGTTCTGTCCTTGAAACCATATATGTTGCACTTTAATTTAGTCTCTCATTTTTTAATTAAGATCAACAATTAATTAATTGAACTGCTCTTTATTTATATATGTAAAATTTATAATTTAACATGTTTAATATGTCCACTATCTATTATTAGTATGAAAAATAACAAGAAGATAATACCATAATATGATTTTCAATGCTTTGGCAAAAATAACAACTATACAATTCACAATATTTATTTCTTACAAAGTTATTATATATTTATATTAAAAAGTATAATTAAACTAAAATATATATATATATATACATATATACAGTAAGTCTACAATGATGATATATTTACTTTAGAAAGTAAGGATAGAAACATGCTACAATACATGGATTTAATCTCAACAGTTGGTTTCATCATACGGTTAACATAATTTAGTAAAATTCAAGTTAAAAAATAAAAAAGTACAGCAATTAAAAAAAAAAGATAAACATAAATCATGTTTCTCACCATTGGAGGTCACTTTCTTCATTTTTCATGATCGTCAAGTAGAAAATCCCTTTGTCTTCATCGTACTTCCTCTCAATTTTCATCCCGTATCGTCTCTCTCGATGTGCAATTTTCATTCATTCTCCAATAGTGAGTCTTTTTCCATAATCGTCAAACATAAATTCTTCATCATGTTTATGATGCAGCAGTAATAATAAAACAAACAATCTAACGAATTGAACTTTAGAATGAAGGTCTGAAAGTTAATCAGATGGAATTTCCATTAACAAAGCTTAAAACTAAGCTTGAATTTCTTACAAATGGCAGCAAAGATTAACTAACTTTCCAAAACCAGAAAGTTGCTATTTAAACAAAAACGAAGATCAAAACGGCAACCGTTTTGAATAACAGAATTTAAACTAAACGACAAAACTCTAAGGTTTAAGTGAAACGTGCGTTTGGTCAGAAACATTTAAAAATGTCAACCCGCATCTCCAACGGTAACATTTTTGTGCTTCGGGTCTCTGTCTTCCTCACCCAGCCTAGTCTCTGGTTCTTTTAGCATCAATTCTTCCCATTCCTCAACAAAATCGCCTTCGATGTCAAAACTTGAAGAAGGAGCAGCATCAGGTGGAACGTACGGATAAAGATCAGACACGTTGAAGATGGCTGAAATCTTCAAATCGGCAGGAAACTCAAGCAGGTATGCATTTTCGCCGAGGACCTTTAGAATTTGAAAGGGACCAAGTTTCTTTTTCTGTAGTTTGTGATAGGTACCCGTAGGAAAACATTCTTTACGAAGAAAAACTAAAACCAAATCTCCCACCTGGAACTTTTTGCTGCGCCGATGTTGATCGGCGGCCAACTTATACTTGGCATTAGAAGCTTCGATCTGAGCTCGAATGGCTTCGTGCTGTTGGACATAGTTGTCTGTGAAATTGTTTGCTGCTAGGCTAGACGTGTGTGTCACATAGACTAAGTCCACAGTGTAATTAGGAACTTTAGTATACACAATAGAAAATGGTGATTTACCCGTAGTACGATTGACCATATGGTTATAGGCAAATTCGGCTTGTGGCAAAATGGAGTTCCATTGTTTAGGCTTGTCACTGGCTAGAGCTCTCAACATATTCCCCAAAGTCCAGTTGACAACCTCAGTCTGGCCATCCGTTTGAGGATGGTATGCACTGCTAAATTGTAGGTGTGTGTCAAACTTCTTCCAAAGGGTCTTCCAAAAATGGTTGACAAATCTAACATCCTGATCTGATGTAATGGTCTTGGGAATGCCATGTAAACGCACAATGTCCCTGAAGAAAAGGTTGGCCATAAAGCTTGCATCAACATCTTTCTTACAAGGTAGGAAGTGGGCCATTTTGGAAAATCTATCAACCACAACCATAACTGATTCCACCCTCCTTGGAGACATAGGGAGACCAAGGACAAAGTCCATGGAGAGATCCTCCCAAATTGTATAGGGGACTGACAAAGGTACATAGAGACCAGTGTTTTGAGTATGGCCATTGGCCAATTGATAGATAAGGCATCTTTCAACAAAGTTGGTAACATCTCTTTTGATCTTAGGCCAGTAGTATCGATCAGTGACAAGAGCTTTGGTCTTGTCTTTTCCACTATGAGCAGCCAAGCCACCAGCATGTAATTCATAGAGTAAGTGATCTCGAAGTGAAGTCCTTGGGATGCAAAGTTGATTTCCTTTAAATAGAAACCCCTCAGTGATATGAAAATCTGTCACTTGTTCATTAAGAATGCATTTTGCCCAAATGGAAGCAAAATCTGTATCAGTGTCATAGAGAGGTTTGAGGGAATCAAAGTCAGTAAGATTGATCTTCAAGATGGACAGAATGGCAGGTTGTCTGCTCAAAGTATCAGCAACCTTATTAGATTGACCAGATTTGTGGTGAAACAGATAATGGAATTTCTGTAAAAACTCTAACCATCTAGCATGTAGGCTGTTTAACTTTTTTTGAGAGTTCAAATATTTGAGAGGCTAGTGGTCACTTTTGAGAATGAAGTCCTTTTGAACCAAGTAATGTTCCCAGTGCCCTAAAGCTTGGATGACTGCATAGAGTTCTTGTTCATAAGTAGTCAACTTTTGCCGTGCTTCACACAATTTTTCACTGAAGTACTCAATTGGTTTCCCCTCTTGCATGAGAACAGCCCCCACTCCCATTTTGGATGCATCTGTCTCCACTTCAAATGTTTTGTCAAAATTAGGTAGAACAAGGACATGAGCATGTGTAAGTTTGTATTTGAGAAGATTGAAACTTGCTGCCTGTGGTTCCAGCCACTGAAATTGACCCTTTTTGAGACAGTTGGTTAGTGGTCCTGCTATTTCACTGAATCCTCTGATGAACCGCCTGTAGAAGGTAGCCAAACCATGAAAACTTCGAAGTTCAGATACTGTTTTAGGAGTTGGCTAGTCTCGGATAGCTTGGATTTTCCTAGGGTCTGTGTGTATGCCTTCTTTATTGATGATAAAACCCAGCTTGGTAGTATAGAACTCACACTTTTGGAGACTCAAATATAGCTTGTTATCCTTTAAGACCTGAAACACTTGTCTTAACTGTGTCAAGTGGTCTTCTTTGTGCTTGCTGTAAACCAGAATGTCATCAAAATAGACCACTACAAATTTTCCAATAAAAGGCTTTAAGACTTGGTTCATCAATCTCATAAAAGTACTAGGTGCATTGCACAATCCAAAAGGCATCATTTTCCATTCAAACAGGCTTTCCCTAGTCTTGAAGGCTGTTTTCCATTTATCCCCTGGTCTCAAACGAATATGATGATATCCACTCTTCAAATCTAATTTGGAGAAGATTTGAGATCCTTCCAATTTGTCAAGCATGTCTTTAAGTCTTGGAATAGGGAACCGGTACTTGACCATATTTTTGTTGATAGCTCTGCTATCAACACACATCCTCCAAGTATTGTCTTTCTTAGGCACAAGTAGGGCTGAAACTGCACAAGGGCTGAGACTTACTTGAATCAGTTGCTTTTGCAGTAAGTCATCAACAATGCCTTGCAGCACCTCATGTTCTTTAGGGCTCATACGATAGTGGGGTAGATTAGGCAGGCTGGCACCTAGAATAAAGTCAATTTGGTGTTGAATCTCACGAAGGGGTGGCAGGGTATCTAGAAGATCTATAGGTGACAGATTTGAAAATTCAGTGAGCAATTGCTGAATTTGATAAGGGGGATGGTTGGTGTGGAGGTGGAATCTTTTAGCACTATGGCTAAGAGATAGTTAGGTGGAGGATGAGAAATAAGGGCAGAGAGTGGCTGAATGGAAGGTGGGAAATGGGTTTGAGGTTTGTAAATGGAAGGTGGTGTAGGTTTGGATGGTAAAAGAACAAGTTTCTTTTGATTCCATTGAAAGGAGTAAGTGTTGTCCCTTCCATCATGTAAGACTTTCCTATCAAACTGCCATGGTCGACCAAGAAGGATGTGGCATGCATCCATATCGACCACATCACAGGTGACAGTGTCCAGATAATTCTTGCCAATGGACAAAGAGACATGGCTTAACTCTGTGACACTTGTCTCAGCTCCTTTCTTAATCCATCCGATCTTGTAAGGATGAGGGTGTTTGTGAGTGTCAAGTTGTAGAACCTTAACTAAAGACCTAGAGACCACATTTTCATAGCTGCCACTATCCACAATAACCTCACACACTTTTTCTTTGATAGTGCACTTGGTTTTAAAATAACATGCCTTTGTGTGTGCTCTGAGACTTTAGAAGAGAGAAGCACTTTTTGAAGAATACACACTATAGTATCAGCTTCATCAGCTCCTAACAATTCAGTTTCTTCATTGCCTTCTTCAACAAATTCCTCTATATTTTCTTCTAACTCTCCAGTAGTTTCCTGAATATGTAAAACCCTCCTTTGTGGACACTCATGAGACTTGTGTCCAAGTTGATTACATTTAAAACTTTTTAGTGGATAGCATAGGGGTTTGGTGGTATGGTTGGTGCCATTGGTTGCTTGGCAATAGTTTTGAATTGGGGGTCAGTTTGGGGTTTTGGATTGGGATTGAAATTAGTAGGTCGATGGAATGGATTAGAAGTTGGTTGTGTAGGGTGTGGTTTCTCATAATAGAAATCAGAGAGTAATTTCTACTTGGTAGGTGGTCTAGAGTGTAGTTTGCCTACTTGCCTTTCCACTCGGTTAGCCAAGTTCACTGTATCATTAAAATTCCACAAAGGGCTGAGTTCCAATTTTTCTTGAATTGGTGGTGAAAGACCACTGATATACCTGGCCACTTGTTGCCTTTCGGTTTCATGTAAGTTGTTCCTTGAACTAAGCAAGAAAAACTCCTCTGAATATTCATTAACAGTACGACCTTTTTGGCTGCATTGGTGATACTGTTGATACAGGATTTGGTCATAGTCAGCTGGTAGAAATCTGGCTTTGAGCAACTGTTTCATTCGGTGCCAAGTCGTGACCACATCCTTACCTTCCCTATGTCTATTCATTTGGAGCTGTTCCCACCAGGCTGAAGCCCCACCTCTAAGTTTATAAGCTACCAATTTGACCTGTTGATACTCAGAAATATCCATGTAGTCTAGGAAGGATTCAACATTTGGCATCCAGTCTAAGAAATCTTCTATATGAAAATGGCCATCAAAACTGGGAATATCGAGTTTGATTTTGTAATCTGATTGCTCAGGATTACGTGAATACCTAGAATGAGAGTCCATGTGCCATTCCATGCATGGATGATCGAAAGATTGATTGAATCGATTAGGCCGAGGTCCAAAGAGAGCAGCCTTAATTTCAGAATGAAGGGATGTTGGTGGATGATGTCGATGTTGACTCCGGTTGTGAAGATCTAGAAACTCAGATCTAGAATCAGGGGGTAGAAAATTCATTCGAGTAGTAACTGGAGGAGGACGAGCTAGTTCTCAATCCCGTGTGCCAGATACTGTTTGATTCATCGGTGTTCCAAGGTCTCGTGGTAGTCGGGATTGCTTTAGTTCCAGACAAATGGAATCCAACTTACGCTAAATCCCATGGATGGCTGCCCAGATGGCATTCACACCCTGGTCATTACCATCAACGTGGCTACTACTCTCACAGTCCTTTGCCATGACAGAACATGGCAAGTTCCGAGCTCTGATACCAAAGTTGATGCAGCAGTAATAATAAAACAAACAATCTAAAGAATTGAACTTTAGAATGAAGGTCTGAAAGTTAATCCGATGGAATTTCCATTAACAAAGCTTAAAACTAAGCTTGAATTTCTTACAAATGGCAGCAAAGATTAACTAACTTTCCAAAACTAGAAAGTTGCTATTTAAACAAAAACGAAGATCAAAACGGCAACCGTTTTGAATAATAGAATTTAAACTAAACGACAAAACTCTAAGGTTTAAGTGAAACACGCGTTTGGTCAGAAACATTTAAAATGTCAACCCGAGCCTCCGACGGTAACATTTCTGTGCTTTAGGTCTCTGTCTTCCTCGCCCAGCCTAGTCTCTGGTTCTTTCAGCATCAGTTTAGTTTCTATTTAGGGCTTAGATTTGCATATAGTTGTAATTAGAAAATATGAAAGGGAAATCAACATGGGCTTCCTATTTTGGTTGGAAAAGCTCAGAAGAATAAATTGTGCTTAGGGTATTTCAAGATCTCTATCAGGAAAACCATGTCATCAGAATGTAGTAGTAGGAGCAAAGATTGAAAGATGATATTTCAAAACTTTATTTCCCTTCCCATTGTATATTCCAAGAGCCAAAAGGAAAACAAACCTCCAAGAGCATGTAAACCATATGTAAATGAAAAAAAATAAAAATTTGCAAATGTAGAGTGGAAGACATGGACAGATCAAACACATTCAAACATAGCAACATCACTCCAGGATTATGATTCGACCACATTAAATTATCATTTTTTTCAATGATATTTAGTGAACTGGCTCCTTAAAGTAAAGATAAGAAAGAGATGACAGCAAAGGGAGTACCGACTGACATGTTTTTTTTGCTGAGAAATATGTTGTATTAACCAAAAAGCCAAAAGGCATAATCAAGAGCTAGCCGAAAGGCTGCTTTCAAGATTCAAAAGGGATACAATTGTTTTTGGCAGCACATCAAAGGAGATACAATCTAGAATAGAAGCAATAGAACCCCAAGAGCAAATTTCATGAGCTGCCCGATTGTTTCCTCTTAGGGTCCAAACAAAAGAGTGGTTAAGGGTTACACAAGCCTCGTGAACCCTGTCAAGGATGCTTTTTAAGGACCAGTGAGCAAGCTCCTTGCAAGAGTGATTAAGGTTCTCAATAACAGCCTTAGCATCACTTTCAAAACAGACTAAAGTCCAACCTTCTCTAGCAGCAACAGTTGCGGCCCTTCAAATAGCTGAGGCCTCAGCAGCGGCCGGCACGTCAATGGCATCTTTAAAAACAAAGATACCACAAACACCATCTTTGTTTTTAAACAACACCATAATCATAATTATATAGACAACACCATTTTTAAACAACGTTAGTGCCGACTGACATGGATTTCTATAGACAGCACCATAATCATAAAAAAGTCCCAAAGTAGATGAAAGTATACAGCTGATGGGGATAACTGGTATAGGAGAGTCAACTGAAAGTCCATTAACAGAAAATTGAAAGATAGTCCAGAAGATTGATTTATCAAAACAATCACAAATTCCAACAAATAGAAGATTTTTGAGACAGCGCATATAAACTTGCTATAACTAAGGGGTAAAATAGGCTGCTATGACAAATTCCCCTAGAAGGTTAATAGTCCCATCAAAAGATGTACTTTAGACATAAGGTTTTTTCAGTTGGTATCAAAAGAAAGCATAACACTAAGTGACAACCAAAAATACAAACCATGAACCATGTTAGACTTGTATACCATATTCAGTGTAAAGGATCCCCACCTATTAATTCACCAAAAATAAATAGATTCCCACTTATAAACAAAAAGGAATACTATTTTTCATAACCTTACAATCGAAATATTCAGCAAAAGTAATTATTTACTTCTTTACTTCCCTCTTATTTATTTCAGATGCATACAAGAAAAACTTTTAGCAATTTGGTCAACAACCAAATTGGGAAACTATTGTATTGAAGATCTCTATTAAAAAAACTCAATTAGAAATAAAGAAGTTTAAAGATTTTTCTGATATTCTTCTGAGATTTTCCAACCAAAACATGAAGCCCCTGTTGATTTCCCTTTCATATTTTCTAACAAATCTAAGCCCTAGAAAGAAACTAAACATGATGAAGAATTTATGTTTGATGATTATGGAAAAAGACTGACCATTGGAGAACGAACGAAAATCGCACACCGAGAGAGACGATACAAGATGAAAATGGAGTGCAAGTACGATGAAGATAAAGGGATTTTCTGCTTGACAATCATGAAAGAGGAAGAAAGGACTTCCAATGGTGAGAAACACGATTTCTGTTTACCTTTATTTTCATTTTTATTTTTAATTGCTTTACTTTTTTATTTTTTAACTTGAATTTTACTAAATTATGGGAACCATTGGATGAAACCAACGATTGAGATTAAATCCATGTATTGTAGCATGTTTTTATCCTCATTGTAGACTCACTAATATGTAAGGGAAAAACTGAATTTTTTTTTTGAAATTATAAAATGAAAGAGAAAATAGTAAAACGAATGGGAAAGAAAATATAAAACCAAAACGAATGTAAAGAAAAATGGAATTCCAAAAATGTACATGTGAAGGGGCTAGAGGTATAAATTTTGGATGCTTAATGCACCTTATCAAAATTCTAGTAGTGCATAGCTAAGTTCTACTGAGCCTGCTCGGCCAGTACTGGTGTAGGCCTTTAGGATTTATGTGAGCTATTTGATCTAGTTGCAACCACTTGTTTGCCTTTCGAGCTTTTCCTCTTTCCATATTCCTACAAGCAAAATAAAATACAGGTTAGTATCACAAAAAACAAAAACTAATAATACAAACAATTTTCAATCAGATGGTAGAATAATAAGTCTTTGAGGCTACGCCACAAATGACCCTTCTGCCTCATGTACGTAGACCATGCCGAATGATGGTACATGTAATAATGCAGACAGATCAATCTTGTATCCACAGAGACTTTAACATTCTTCGTATCCAATTCTACACCATGACACATAACACTACACTACACTATCTAATGCCAAAGTGTCAGATGGCACGATGTTATCTCTTGTCCATTTTACAAGCTCACACAGAATTTTCTGAATTTCAAACACATGTTAGAAGCTGTAAAGACATTGTAATTATAAATACTATGATTACATCGTAAGGATTTAATAATGGTACATGTACCTCCTGCTGTACAGATGTAGGATCACTAAGTGCTATAGTTGATGTAAATGGAACAGGCGGAGTCTCCAAATGGTTAACATCATCGACCCGAGTACTGCAAGAACTTGTCACTCCATGCGAAGCATGTGCAGGTGTCTGCGGTAGTAGGTCAAGACCACATCCGGTTGCGAGATCACCGATGTTATTCAGTATTCCTAAACCCTAAACTACTTAATGTTATCCACAGAGACTTTAACATTCTCTGTACCCAATTCTACACCATGACACACTACACTACACTATTTATTTTCAAAGTGTCAGTTGGCACGATGTTATCTCTTGTCCGTTCTACAAGCTCACACAAGATTTTCTAAATTTCAAACACATGTTAGAAGCTGTAAAGACGTTGTAATTATAAATACTATGATTACAACGTAAGGATTTAATAATGATAGATGTACCTCTTGCTGTACAGATGTAGGATCACTAAGTGCTATAGTTGATGTAAGTGGAACAGACGGAGTCTCCAAATGGGTAACATCATCGACCTGAGTACTGCAAGAACCTCTCACTCCATGCGAAGCATGTGCAGGTGTCTGTGGTAGTAGGTCAAGACCACATGTGGTCGCGAGATCATCGATGTTATCCAATATTCCTTTTTTCCAAACAACATCAAACAAACTACTTAAGACGAGCTCCAATTTTTGAATCTTTGCATTTTGGGTCTGGATCTTGTCATCTACATAGACTTCTTTCTTATTTTTTTGTGTGCTTTGCCATGGTGTTTTGAAATAATTCTTAACCGTGAAACTTTTTTTCTTTTCCTCGAAGCTAACCGGGATACTCATGGGACCTAAAACCTTGTGTAAGTACATCATTTGGAGGAGAGGGATCAAGAATGTCTTTAGTGGGATTCTTTTTTAGAGCATTTTACAAATTTAATTTTGGAATTAATTATGGACAATAGATATAAAATATAATATATGACCATTAATTTGGAGTTTAAAACTCACAATCTTTTCCACAATGGACTCAATTTCTGGGTTGTCTATTCTTCCATATTTCTTTGTTCTTGCAGGTATCCAAAGCTTTTAGCGCTCTATGGGTTCGGCGGTGCCTCTTTCAGCTTTCTGCAAATTTAGACATATAAATAAATAACTAATTTTTGCTTAAAAAACTACAAATTGATAAATAATACGTCTCAAATCCACCTCTAACTGCATATATCTCTTACTGCCAAGTCGATAGGGATATTTGTTCTCTTATCTTTTTACAGATCGATTCACACTTAATTTCTGTAATTTTTAATTATATACTTCATGCTTACTTATATATAGTATGACAGTTGCACAATGAAAACATGTAAAACTGACTAATTTTTATCTTGCAATCTTCATCAAACCTTTGGTCGATAAATGTATTCCAGTATTCTTGCGTGATGAAGGTATACTTGTGAGTAGATGGGTACCTGAAAGCCTCGGGTGGTGCCGAGCATGGGCTCACCATACTTCTCATACAACCAATGCTTAAATCTCCACCACATTCCAGCACAATCTCTGAAAGTTTGCTCTCTGCTCGAGTCATTTTTGGCTGAATATTTCTATAAAATATTTTCAATATTTAATAAATAAAATAATTAATTTCGAGTTTAGGTTATAGAAAAAAGAAATTACATTTTAATACCTTGATTGTACCTCATAGATTTTCTTTCAATTCATAAGACACATTGTTCCAACTTTTAATAGAAATCGGTACCATAGAACCAGTAAGTAAGCCCTCCAAGCTGTTCATATACACAGCGGTCTTGTTTAGAGGAGCTCCATGTTCATTATAGTGTAACTGTAACTGCTTCGAATCGCCTAAAGCCTCATTTTTAAATTTTTCCATCATTGTAGGACCTCGACCTTTCACTTAAGGATTGGAACGCTAGGGCCAAGGGTATCATCGAATGATGAAGGCTCATCAGAAAGGAGAACAATATCCTCGTATAGATCTATTAATCGTATTAATTAATGCAATAATTTTAGTAATGCCTATATATGAACTTAAACAAAACAAAACAAAAAAACACATACATGCATAAATATAAAGTTAATAAACAATACAAACTTCTAGCTTTTCAAGCAATATAACATAAATGTGGTTGTATATATATGTGTAAACTAACTTGCAATATAACGTAGTGAATCAAGTTGCTGTTTTCAACTTGATATGATGATTCTGCGAAAAAAAATCAAAACAAATTAAGAACATGAAACACATATATATATATATATATATATGTTAAAAGAATATTTTATTTGATGATTTCAAGTAAATTATATAAGTGTTATTACTATGATGTAAATTTGCAAATAGAATGATATTGAGGTGATATGAAGAAGAATGAAATGATGGACTTAATGTATGTTGCTAAATCCTACTTGGGCGATGTGGTATACCGCCAAGTAAGGATGTTGATTATGTTGCGATATATATATTGATGTTTGATTAATATTTATGCTTGTGCGATGGTTTTTGTTGCCAAGCTGGAATTGCCGAAAATATGAGATTGTGTATATGTTTATGAATATATGAAGGGACAATGACTTTTCACATAAATGGTTATTACACATCCGGTATATGCTGATTAGTTCACATATACGCCTTGAGGCTTTTCACCGAGAATTTAATAGTTAGCTTACCCACCCGGTATATAATGATATGTTCATCTATATACGTCTTGTAGTTTTTCACTAGAATGTCCCTCATATATAGTTATTACTTTGTTATTCATGAGTTGTTTTGTAATTCAAAGCACCTTGTCATAAATAAAATAAATTAAATCAATATATATATATATAAATATTGTGGAATTGAGAAGGTGAACTAATTTCAAAAGGTATTGCATGTAAAAACTAATTTTTCATATACATTAATATATGGTTATAACACTATTTTCTTAGTATAGTTTCTACTCACTGAGTATGCAAATACTCACTCCTCTAAAAAAATTTAAAATGTATTTCAGATAGTTCTTGAACTGTTAGCAGTGCTGCTGTTACTAGTAGGTGCAGGAGGAACAAGTTAGAGGTAGCATTAGTGTACTTAGAATATATAAGATTATGTATTAGTTGTGTTGTAAAACTGTAGTATGTTAAGGAGATGTATGTAGTAATTGTAGGTACTTGTACTTAGAAATTTTATTTTGAAACTTGCAGGTATTTGTATATAATTTGGGAAATCTTATAAAAACAGACCAAATTTTACCGAAATTTCTGTTGAATTTTCTATCAAATTAGGAGTTCTGGTTGAGATTTTGTGAATAAAGTGGTTGTTGACTATTTAGGGACTTAAAATGATTAAGTTCTGTAGGAAGAACTTGGATAGTATAGTCCTGAAATATCCATAGAAATTTCCATGGAAATTTTGAAAAATATTCATTAAGTTTTTTTAAAAAAATATTATAGATTTTTTGAAATATAAAAATTAATATTTTTTAATTATTATAAAATTTTAAAATGACATGCTTTCAAATATTACTTATAGGTACAACATGTGTGTGTATATATAAATATTTTATCAAATTTTAATTATTATTTTGTATTATTTTCATTATTTTGATTTCTTAATTGTTTAATCATTTTTTTCAAATTGTTACGTAATAGTATATTAGTAGTATAATTTGAGTGAGTTTTGTCATTTGAGAAGTATTATGTTGAGTAAAAACATAGATTTTTGGTGTAGATTATAATAATAGCAATATTAACAATCACATGTAATATTATATCAATATGATTGGCATATTAATAACTACATGCAAAATTGTCAAAAATATATGTTTTTTGATCAATATTTTTCTCAATATGAGAGTAAAAATTTTAACCACTAACAAACACTATTTGGTATTAGTCATATTTAAGTAATTATATATTTATATTATTATGTTAATAAATGAATAATTTATTACTTAATAATAATATTTTTGTTACTGCTAACTAGTGCTATAGATTTTTTTATTATAAAAAATATAATTTTCACTCAATATTATTTCAACTTTTATAGTTAAATTGATAAAATATTTAATAAATAAGTATATCATTAAGTTTTATTAAAAAAATTTATACTTTTTTATAAATTTCCGTAACTTTTTTTTTAAATTTTTATCGATATTAATATTCTATCGATATTTTCATTGAAATTTTTGTATTTTTAATTTTGATATTTTCATCCATACCCATTTTTTTTTTCATGGTTGATGAGATCAAATAAACAAAATTCTAATTTTTGAAGAAACGATGCATTTTTTTCCATTTAGGCCCATATAGAAACATCCGTACACAAAATTCATTAATGCTGTCAAAGAATTGAAAAGTGGTTCAATGAAACTTATTTACCAAAAGAAAAGTGGTTCAATGAAACTCTGCTTTATTACACTCTTTGACTCGTCTTGTCTCGGGTTGATTACTTCCCTAATCCCAAACTATGTAGTCTGTTCCCATTTTATACATATTGTTGTTGTCTGATTCTCGATACTTTGATACCACACGGTGCTTCCCTGACTGGACCCCGGTTTTCATCCTTGACCCCTGTAAGATAAGACAATGGCGTCAGACTGGGGGCAGGTTGTGTCACCGGAGTTCCCACTCCGATGCCTAAGTCAGTTACGAGGCAATTCCCAGAAACCTTCTTCATGTTTCTCTCAGGTATCCCACTGCGCAGCCTACCTAGAGTTCTGCGCCAAGGGGCCTTCCTGAAACCTGTCCAAGGTCATGACGGCGACTGGTCTAGGGTTGTTAGGGAGTGTTTAGGGTTCAAATCTCAAAAAAACCATCCCCTTCCTACTCACCTAACCTTACCTTAAATACCTCATTTCAACGTCTTGGATGCTAAGGTTATGAACCCTTATGTGCTGGGATCGTGACACCTGGACTCAGAGAGTAAGGTAAGTATTAAACCAAGAATGGAAGGTCAACCGGGCTCACTTACCCCCTCGTCCAAAACAACGCCGCACCTGGGCTTGCCCTCAGCCCTGCCTGATGGGCCGGCTTCTCCTGTTCTTTGTGACTGGTGGGCCTCATCCACAGTGATCTTTGTGGGTATTAGAAGGGGCCTGGGAGGTTCTTTGACCTATATCCCAAAAATCCAAATAACACTAGCCCCCAAGACTAGCCCAATTTTCAATTGCGGTGGTCTTCTACCTAGCAGGTCAGAAAACCTGCCTGGGCTTTCTCGATTTATTCAAATTTTTGATTCCTGCCTTCGCCCTGCCTGGGCACGGACTTGGCGCGTGTTTCGGAGGCCCACCTTCTTTTATGAAAAGGGCTGCTATCATTAACTGCCTGGTCCATCTAGTCCGTCCATTTTGATCCAACGGTAGGGGTACGTTAGTACGATGTCAGGAGCTTTTTGCGCTTCCCGTAACCGTCAGCGTGGGAGAGAGAAAGTGGACGTGACCCTCGCCACCTCACCTCGTTCTGCACTAGAACGTGGGTAGGCAATTTCTTCCCACTTTCTAACTTAACCCCAAAATTTCAATTTTCTCTCGTTTTTGCCTCCACAAACCAAGTTTTTGAATTCATATTCATTGATTCTTACCATTTTTCTGGGATTCTTCTGATCATTCTTTATTGATATTTGTCTTCTCCTGCTTCAACATTCAATCTGGTGCTTCTCAGGTAAGGGTTTATGCTTGCTTCTTCTCCGTTTTTTTTTCCTCGATTTTGAATCTGTTCTAACCTTCCTTTTTTGTTTTCATGGTTTAGCTTGACCAAAGACATGACGTGCGGAAGACTTCTGCCACACAGAGACTCTTTCTTCCAAATTCGAAGGTGAGCTTCTTTCCTCCCTTGATGGATGATTGTGTGCTGCGCATGATGTGTATTTGTTGTTTTTTTTTTTTTTTNTTTTTTTTTTTTTTTTTTTTTTTACAACCTGTTCCCGACGGTGCTTGCTGTCACCGGTTCCTCCCTAGGTTGTTTCTTTCTTCCCTAGAATTTGTAGCTATCTAGTCCTTTTTCATTCTTTCCCTGCGAGCCATAAGGGATCAGGTCCCTTTGTCTCAGTCTTGTATAGCTTGATGGTTAGGTGCCTGCATTGTTTGTAGAATAGAAACTTTCCTACCTGCCTGACAGTCCTCCTTGTTTTTTTCAGATGTTGGACACCTCTACTAGTAGCAACAGTGAACCGCTGCTACAATTGCCTGTTGTTACTATCAATTTTCAATCTTCCCACAGCCCCAGCCTAGACCCATCCAGGAGCTTAGGCCTCTGCCTTTTGTTAGAAGGAAATCCAGGCGAATTGCCGGCATGTTCTCTCCCACAAGCTCTAAGCCTGGGTTTGTGGATATTTCTGATTCAGAAGAGACTGACCCAGAAGTGGCTGAGCCTTCAGTGGCCGCTGATATGACTGGTCCCTCAGGGCTCGTTTGGTACGTTGTATTGTATTTGATTGTATTGTATTGTGTTATAATGTATTATATAATACACTCATGTGTTTGGTGTAAAATTGTATTAAATTGATGTTTGTTACATTTTTGTATTGTATTGAATTATTTTTTTAAAATTAAAAAAATTTAACTTTAACTTTTATTAAAGCTTTTAAATTTATATTTAGCTTTTAATTTTTAATTTTTTAATTCTAATTTTATTAAAGGTTTTTTTTTTAATATATATATATTTATATTAAAGAAAAATACAATTTTCTTCATATTAACAATTTCATTAATTTTTATTTTTATGCTTACAATATATAAAATATAACAACAATAATAAATACGGGAGGGCCAAAGAATGAGAATCATACAAACTCAGGATCTGTGTGACTTGTATAACTTAATACATACAATTTTTTTTGTGTATTACTAATACATCAAAACTTGTATTAAAAATGAAAAATTATATTATTTAATACAATACGTTGTATTCACCAAACACAGTATAACTAAATAATACTTCACTATACTTCCCTATACAGGTTACCAAACAAGCCCTCAGGGTCTCCGGCCCCTACTGCTAGGGCCACCAAGGCCACTAGAGCCTTTGGGACTGCAAGGGAACAGGCCGGGCCCAGGGGCATATATAGGGATTGTGACTTCGCCATGTCTGACCTGACTGAATCAGGCCTGGCCAATTTATTGGAAAGGTTCCCCCTACCTGAAGGTGTGACTGCTAGGTTTCCCAGTGCAAGGGAGTCTGCCAGTTCCCTCCTCCCTGGGAGGTAGCCTTAAGTAGTTGGTTCTTTGAGTGTGGGTTCAGACTGCCTCAAGCCCCTTTTGTCGGAAGGCTCTTCACCGAAATTAACCTCGCCCCCTTCCAACTAAGACCTAATATCTGGAGGTCCGTGTTCTGCTCCTTCGTGCTGTGGAGGGAGCATTTTCAATCAGATCCTACCCCCTCAGAGATCTAGGCCATCTTTGAGATTAGATTGGTCCCCAGGCAGGCGGCTCTGTACTATGTCTACCCTCGGAGGAAGAAATTCATCCAGTTCTTGCCTGAAATCACCGGGTGGCAGAAAGACTGGTTCTTCGTCGGTGGTTGCTGGGAGTCTGGATCCCAGGGAACCAGGTTTGAGACGTCTGTGCCTCAATGCTTCAAGGGTCGAAGTCACGGGTATAGCTTATCCCTCCCTCTTCTTGGTCAAGCCAGCCGTTCTATGGTGGATGCCATATTGGACTTGAGTCTTGCAGAGAGGGACTACAAATCTATTTTGTCTGATGAGAGGTTATCCTTGGGTATGAAGTAAGGGCGATCTTCCTGTTTGCATATTTTTCATCTTGTAATGTTTCTGACTAATGTTCCTTGGTTTCTTGCAGCCATGAGTGGTCAGGCAGAGAGGAGTAGCTCTTGGAGGGACCTGCTTGGGCGCCTGCCCAGGGAGTTAACTGACCTCAGTGAGGTTCTGAAGTCAGCGAAGCTGACACACAGTTCCACCCTTCGTGGCTCTGCATCTGCCTCGAAGCCAGCTTCCCTGAAGGAGAAGGAACTTGCCTCCAGATCCCAATCTAGATCTGGGGAAGAGCTTTCCTCTAAAGGGAAAGCAGTCCTTTGTGCATCGAAGGGCAAGGAGTCTGCCACGGGAATGGCTGAGGATGAAATGGCGCTCCTGCCCTCCTATCTGGTTGGCCCGTTGGCTGTCCTTCTTCTGGAAGTTCCTCCTTATGAAGACAACTGACGAAGCAACACCCCCATTTCCTCCCTGGCTGAGGAGGCATCACCTTAACTTGCTTTTGTGAGTTCTTGCCCAAGTATCTTCTTTTTTTCCTTTACCTTATATCATGTTTAGCCCTGATAAGTGTCGCTTCCTGCAGGCTTTCTTGTCAGTCTTCAAGGTCCATGAGCTGGTGGAGATTGAGCTCCAGGCAGCCGACGTGTCCTTGTCTCTCCTCAAGGACGTGGAGAAGGAATTGGAGGGGGCCAAACAACGCACAGCTGAGCTTGAGTTTGTCCTGTCTAGGAAGGAAATGGAGCTCCAGAGGAAGAACGAGGAGCTGAAGAACAGAATCCGTGCTCATCAGGAGCTTGAGACCAAGTTCAGAAAATCCCTGGAGGAGGTTAAGCTCGAGCAGGACAAGGTTGCTGCACTCTCCTCAGCTTACCAGATTCTGGTGACGCAGGCTGATGGGCAATTTGACGCAGGAATGGACGCTACAATTAAGGAAGCCTGGGTCTGCTTCCTGGAATGGACCTCTTCATGCTGGAAAAGTCCCTGGGGCTCGTGCTTGCTTCATCTCAGGACCTTCCTGCCCCTTCTAATCCCCTGCTTGGGTCCCAGCCCCCTGGTCAAGCAGTTCCTCTTTCTGATGGCCTGGCACTCGAGGGCCCAGAGGTTCTTGTTCCTTGCCACGACCTCTGCCCTTCCAGTTCTCCAATTTTGGCACCCACTGAGGAGGTTGACTCAGGCGTCCTTGCTTCCGCACCTGATGTTCCCCCGTGCTAGGATTTAACCATATTGCTCTTCCTTCAGTTTCCTTTTTTTTTTTAAGACAATTTATGTTTTGAAGACATAATTAATTTATTTTTCGGACTTGGAACTTAACTTAATCTTTCATAGTGTAATGTCGATGACTTAGCTTTTCCACTATTGTCCCCCCCAAACTCTGGCCTATTCTTTTAGGACAAGAGAAATTTTTTCTATTGCTTGATTTTGATTCGCCAAGGAACCTGGGCCTGACTTTTTCGGCTACCGGCTGAGATTCGAGTCAGGCCCGTTGAAAAAATAACAAGAAGCTCAGGTTCATTCGGAACCTGGGCCTTACTTCAGCTACCGGCTGAGATTCGAGTAAGGCCCGTTGAGCAGATAACAAGAGGCTCAGGTTCATTCTGAACCTGGGCCTGACTTCAACTACCGGCTGAGATTTGAGTCAAGCCCGTTGAGCAGATAACAAGAAGAGTCAGGCCCATTGAGCAGATAATAATAGGCTCAAGTTCATTCGGAACCTGGGCCTGACTTCAGCTACCGGCTTAGATTCGAGTCAGGCCCGTTGAGCAGATAACAAGAAGCTCAGGTTCATTCAGAATCTGGGCCTGACTTCAGCTACCGGCTGAGATTCGAGTCAGTCTCGTTGAGCAGATAACAAGAGGAGCTTAGGGTTTGAGCGACGAGGCAATTCGTTCCTGAATCAGCATTTGCTTTATTGAGAAATAAAAGTATTTTACAAATGCCTGACGTCGTTACATTGATCTATTGATAGTAAATCTTTAAATGCTCAGCATTCCACCGGTGAGACACCTTATTTCCATCTAATCCTTCTAGCTTATATGTGCCTGGTCGTAATACTTCAATTACTTTATATAGACCTTCCCAGGTAGGTCCGAGAGTTCCTGATTCATGCTCCTTAGTGTTGAGCATTATTTTCCTCAAAACCAGGTCTCCCTGCCTGAAACATCTCTGCTTTACCCTGGAGTTATAGTACCTCGCTGATCTCTGTTTGTATGCCATTGCTTTTATCTGCGCCATATCTCTCTTTTCGTCAATCAAATCAAGGCTCAAACGCATCTGCTCATCATTTTTGTGGAGGTTGAAGTGCCTGAGTCTAGGGCTTGGCTCTCCAATTTCCACCAGTATCACTGCTTCAGCCCCGAATGCTAGAAGGAAAGGGGTCCGATCAATTCCGGTCCTAGGTGTGTTTCGATATGCCCATAGAACTTTTGGGAGTTCATCCACCCAAACTCCTTTGTGCACATCCAGCTTAGCTTTCAGGTTGTTCTTGATTACCTTGTTGACAGCCTCAACTTGCCCATTCGCTTGCGGATGGAATGGGGTTGAAAAAGCTGCAATGATTCCCAAGTTTGAGCACATCTCCTTGTAATTCCGGTTATCAAACTGCTTGTAATTGTCCGTTACAATGGTGTGTGGTATGCCGAACCTACACACAATAGATCTCCATATAAAATTTGAGGTTTTAGTATAAGTTATTGTAGACAATGACTCAACCTCCACCCACTTGGTGAAATAATCAATTGCGACTATAGCATACTTTGCATGGCCTCTGCCTATTGGTAGGGGTCCAATAAGGTCGACCCCCCATTGGGCAAACCTTGGCACGCTGTTCAGGGGCTGGCGATCCAAGTGAACTGTTCAGGGGACTTCCTTGGCATGCTAGCAAACCTCTGACAGGAATCTCATTTTTGTGCATGAACTTGCGCGTCCTTCTTCATCGTGGGCCAATAATATCCCTGACGAATTATTTTGTGAGCAAGCGATTGGCCCCCGGAATGATTGCCACAAATGCCCTCATGTACCTCTCTCAGGACATAATCAGCTTCGGTTGCACCCAGGCATTTCAAGTAAGGGAGGGAAAAACCTCTCTTATACAACACACCATCTATCAAGGTATAATGTGGGGCTTTATACTTTAAACGTCGAGCCTCTAGCTTATCTTCAGGCAGGATTATTTCTGTCAGGTACTTGATTATTGGATTCATCCACCCGGGTTTGTCATCCACATGGTTAACTGCCTATTCCTCCTTCTTGTAACTTGGTTCCTTGAGTATTTCTAAGGCACACTTCGTGTGAGCTCTGAGTTTGAAACCGAGGCAATCTTAGCAAGTGAATCTGAATCTGCATTCTCTTCTCTTGGTACCTGAGTGATTTGACATTCCTCAAATTTTTCAAGTAGGTTTTTTACCTTGACCAAGTACGATATCATGCTGCCTTCTCTTGCTTGGTACTCCGAATTTACCTGCCTGACCACTAGCTGTGAATCTCTGTAGACTCGTAGCCTTTTAGCTCCCACCAATCTTGCCATTCTCAACCCTGCAATCAAAGCTTCATATTTAGATTCATTGTTTGTTGCCTTAAACTCGAGGTGGATGGCGTACTCGAGTTTAACAAAATCAGGTCCTAGCGTTGTTAGTATGAATCCAGCTCTGCTTCCGTGCTCACTCGATGAGCCATCCACATGCAAGGTCCAAAATGTGTTTAGGTCCTCATGTTCCATTTCCTCCTCGGCATCAAGGGATTGGTCCTCTGCCCCTTCCAACGCGGTGAATTCAGCGATGAAGTCGGCGACTGCCTGAGCCTTTGCTGCTGTCATTGGGGTGTAAGAAATCCCAAACTGTCCCAGCTCTATGGACCATTTGATTAACCTTCCTAAGGTTTCTGACTTTTGAAGTACTTGCCTCAATGGGTAACTGGTTGGGACAGTGATGGCTTGGGTCTGAAAATAAGGCCTGAGCTTCCTGGATGACACTACCAAAGCCAGAGCAAGCTTTACTATTGTTGGATACCTTGTCTCGGCTGACATCATAGCTTTGCTGACATAATAAACTAGATACTTAACCGAGGCTTCCTCGTGGATAAGGGCAGAACTGACTGCTGTTTCTGAAACGGCCAAGTACAAGAATAGTGTTTCTCCGAATACCGGCTTGGACAATAATGGTGCTGAGCCCCGGTACTGCTTGAGTTGAGTAAATGTCTCCTCGCATTCTTCTGTCCACACAAAACTATTGGGTCCCTTGAGTATCTTGAAAAATGGCAGGCACTTGTCAGTCGCTTTGGACACAAATCGATTGAGGGCCGCTACCCTCCCAGTCAGTCTCTGGACATCTTTGATTTTCGCTTGGGAATTCATTTCCAAAATGGCCTTGATCTTATCGGGGTTAGCTTCAATTCCCCTTTGGTTTACTATGAACCCCAGGAACTTCCTAGAAGATACTCCAAAGACGCATTTTGCTGGGTTTAACATCATCTTATGCTTCTTGAGGATGGAGAACATCTGGTCCAGGTCAGTCAGGTGCTCCGAGGCTCTAACACTCTTAACCAACATGTTGTCCACATAAACTTCCATGGTTTTCCCTATCTGCTGAGCAAACATTTTGTTAACTAGCCTCTGGTAGGTAGCACCTGCGTTCTTAAGCCCAAATGGCATTACCTTGTAGTAGTAAAGCCCATTGTCTGTTATGAACAAAGTTTTTTCTTGGTCCTGCGGGTGCATCTTGATCTAATTGTACCCTGGAAATGCATCACAGAAGCTATATAATTCATTATCTGCCGCAGAGTCCACCAGCTGGTCAATCCGAGGCAAGGGGAAGCTGTCTTTCGGACATGCCTTGTTGAGGTCTGTGAAATCCACGCAGACCCTCCACTTGCCGTTACTCTTCTTGACGAGAACCACATTAGCTAGCCAATCTGGATAAAGCACCTTCTTTATAAGTCCAGCGTCTATTAATTTCTCCACTTCTACCCTGAGCGTTTTTTCGTAACGCTCAGGGTTGAAGCTCCTTCGTTTCTGCCTGACTGGGTGGAAGTCAGGGTCGACATTCAATCTGTGAGCGATGATCTCAGGATCAATACCTGGCATGTCGTCATGGGACCACGCAAAGACATCTGAATTCTCTCTCAAGAATTTGACCAAATCGCTTTGAGCCCGCCTGGGAGCAGGCTCCCAATCTTGGTTGTTCTGGCAGGGTCGGACATGTCTAGTTGCACTTCGATCAGGTCCTGTACCGCTTCTCCTCTTATTGTTTCCTTCCACTTTTCCTCTCTGCTTTCTGACTGAAAGTCAGGATGGTCTTCCTCCAACATGACTTTCATTTTCCCAGCTGGCTCGAAGCATTGCTGCTCGGAGGAAGGTTTTTCACTTTGTGGCTCCTCGAATGAGGAACTGATCCCTGATTGATTCGAGCCTTCCAGCTCGGTTGAGGGCTTCTCATTTTGAGGCTGGTTCGTTGTTTGCTCAGGGCGTTCCTGCCCAGAGGTCGTCAGGCACGTCATGTGGTTAGCCCTTTCGTACTGTGGACTAGGGTTTTCCTGCCTGGGGTCTGAAAAAATGGCCATGGACTCTGCATGAATGTCTCAGTTACGCAGGGAGATCGCATAACATTTTCTCGATTCATGTTGATCTCCTCGAACGCATCCAATTCCCCCTCCAGGTGTAGGAAACTTCATCAACAAGTGATAGGTTGAGGTTGCTACTTTTAATGCGTTCATGGTGGGTCTTCCAATGATGGCATTGTACGCCGAAGGGGTCTTCATTACCAAGAAGTTGGTCATCACTGTGGATCGGTCAGGGGCACTTCCCACCGTGACAGGGAGTTCAATAGACCCTTCTGGAAACACCGACTCACCCATGAAACTCAAGAGAGGAGTCCTGACTGGCTTGAGTGCCTCTCTTTTCAGCCCCATTGCATCATAGGCTGGGGCATACAAGATATCCACCAAACTTCCTGTGTCTATTAAAATGAGAAATATCATGTGGTTGGCCACCTGTGCTGCTATCACTATTGCATCATCATGGGGGTGTTGAATATTCAGGGCTTCTCTATCATCAAAGGTTAACAAAAAATGATCTCCCCGTGGTGCTTTGGACTGCCTGGTTGTCAGGTTCACTTCAAACTGTTCCTGCGTGACTCGAGCATCCCTCGCATATGTTTTCCTTGCCCTGTTGGAGCCCCCTATGTCTGGTCCTCCTACAATGGTCTACACGCTTCCATTAATCTCTTCTGGTCGGAGCGGTATTACATATGTATCATCCTTCCTGATTAGCTCCTGTCTGGAAGGTCCTGCCTGACTGGTGCCTCCTGCCACAAACTGCTGCAGGTGTCCCCTCTGGATAAAGGCTTTGATTTTGTCCTTAAACTCCTGACATCCATCAGTGTCGTGGCCGTAATCTCTGTGGTATCTGTAATACCTTTTCCTGTTCCGATATCAAGTGGTGTCTTGATTGGGAAAGGTTTTTCAGCATGTTGCTTCCTTCAATCTTCATTAGTACTTCCTCACATGTCGTGTTGAGTGGTGTGAACCTGCCTAGTCTGTCTTTGAGGAATCGAGGTCCCTGATTTCTTTCATCACTACTTCTTATATTGCTTACAACTCCGTTCTTCTGATTCCTTCGCGAGTCGCTTTGAACCTTGTGCTCCTGCCTGGACCTCCTCTGTGACTCAATGATCTCTTCAGCCGAAATATACTTGTGTGCCTCCACCAGCATCTCAGAGAAAGTCCGGGGAGGATTTCTTGCTATCGAACGAATGAGATCTTCATCTTTCAGGCCATCCTGCATGGCCTGCAGGGCCCAGTCATCGTTCCTTCCTTTGACTTGCATCATGGCTTCTGTAAATATGTGAATTAATAACTTCAGAGACTCTCCTTCCATTTGAACGATAGAAGAGAGATGAGTAGGGGGCTTCTTTACTGGTCAAGCCCCCAGGAATTGTGCAGCGAAGGCATCCTCCAGCTGCCTGAAAGAGCCAATAGTCCCTGGCTTCAAATTGGTAAACCATGTTCTAGCCATTCCTCCAAGGGTTAATGGGAAAGCCCTGCACATGATTGCATCCTCGGCTCCCTCAAATTCCATCCAGACTCTATAAGCCCCCAAGTGTTCTCCAGGGTCCGTTCGACCCTGATAATGTTCCATCTGAGGAATTTTGAAATTAGGTGGGAAAGCTGCTTGCCTTATCTCCAAGGTGAAAGGTGAGGTGGATTGGGACCCTACTGTGCAATGAGTCTGGGCCCCTACCTGGACATGGAGGTCTCTTAGATCAGCGTGCCTCCGCGCCTCGACTTCTACTACGTTCATTTTGATTTCTTTTTCGAGCAGCCCCCGTTCTTCTGCCCTAATGTGGGCTCTCTCTTCATACAGGTTCCACCGAGTGTGTCGTTCAGGTCCCATTTCTCTCCATACTTTGGCCCTGTCATTCTCAGCACGTTTTCTTCTCCTGGCATCTAGGAATGCTCGTGCCTTCCATCGTTTTTTCCACAACCTCTAATGTCATTTTTTGCCGCCCCTCATTCTCTATGTTCGTGTGGTCGTGCATGGGGAGGTAGAGAATCCACAGGCGCCAGGCTCCTATGTGTCTGAGAGGGTTGCAACTAATGGTTGTTTTGATTCTGCACCATTTTCCCTATTAGTTGCTCCAAGTGGTTCTCCACGTTGGACATGCGAGTTCTCTCAGATCGTAGGGCTACCCTCTTGTCACTACGTCTCCGAGGGGGTAGTTGTGATAGTAAAGCTGTTGGCTCCCTCGGGACTGTGGTTGTCCTCCTAGGCTGCCGGTTCGACGGCTCGGCGCCGCTATTCTCCATCCCTGTTTCCGGTTGATCTTCCATATCTCACTCCTCTTTCCAGTCGCAATATTGGTTTTGCCGCCAAACTTCCTCCCTTGAGGCCACGACCTTTCCGGATAATCTTCTCACCAGAACTTATAACTGTGTATGTGACTTCTAGATCTTGATACAACTTCGATATTTTTCAGTTCCCACAGACTGCGCCACTGTTGTTGTCTGATTCTCGTCACTTTGATACCACACGGTGCTTCCCTGACTGGACCCCGTATTCCATCATTGACCCTTGCAAGATAAGATAATGGCGTCAGACTGGGGGCCGGTGGTGTCACCGGCGTTCCCACTCCGATGCATAAGTCAGTTAAGAGGCAATTCCCAGAAACCTTTTTCAGGTTTCTCTCAGGTATCCCACTGCGCAGCCTACCTAGAGTTCTGCGTCGAGGGACCCTTCTGAAACCAGTCCAAGGTCATGACGGCGACTGGTCTAAGGTTGTTAGGGAGTGTTTAGGGTTCAAATATCAAGAAAACCGTCCCCTTCCCACTCACCTAACCTTACCTTAAGTACCTCATTTCAATGGCTTGGATGCTAGGGTTATGAACCCTCATGTGCTGGGATCGTGACATCTGGACTCAAAGAGTAAGGTAAGTATTAAACCAAGAATGGAAGGTCAACCGGGCTCACTTACTCCCTCGTCCAAAACAACGTTGCACCTGGGCTTGCCTTCAGCCCTGCCTGATGGGCCGGCTTCTCCTGTTCTTCGTGATTGGTAGGCCTCATCCACAGTGATCTTTGTGGGTATTAGAAGGGACCTAGGAGGTTCTTAGACCCATATCTCAAAAATCCCCATAACACATATAATTAAGAATTAAATAAACACAAAATATTTCTCCTAAAAAAATGCAAGTCCAAGAAATCCTCTGCATAAATTTGTCCTTACTCTCGTGGCTCTCACTTGAAGCTGAAGTCGAAGCAGCCAGGATCGGCATCACAAACAGATGTCCCTTCGTCATGTGGGCAGCAGCCACCCCGGGCGGTGGCATGGAGCTCAACCCAGGCGACACGTGGCCGCTCCAAGTCAACAACGGCCAATCGGGTCGGATCTGGGGTCATACCAATTGCGTATTCGACGGGTCTGGTATTGGGAAATGTAAAATCGGTGACTGCGGAGGTGTGCTCCAATGCAAAGATGGAGGTCAACCGCCTAAAACCCTTGTGGATATATATTAAAACTTTATATACAATATATATTATGTTCGTTTTGTCATCGATCGTATCCAAAATTGTAAAGTTAAATTTAGCTAGATTAATTTCTATTTTCTAGTCATATATCTATGCGAATGGACAATACGCCAAAAGTGTTTATATGCGACATCAAATCCGCTACACAGAGAAAAATTGCATGATGAAAAATTAAATTTCTAACACAAAATTATTTTATCGTCCTTATTTTAACAAAAGATCGACACAAAACAACGCCAAAATGTTTCCTCAGCGGTATTCAGAGATACGCATTTAACAACAGTAGTGAAAAATCTGCGCGCCAAACACATTCAGTAACCCATATTTTGCATAAGTCGTGAAAAATCTACTCGCTAAAACCATTCATGACACAAGAACTTAACTTGTCGCCAAATAATTAGAAGCGAAACGTAATTAGAGACATCTAAAATACTTTTCACGACAAAAATATTTAGCATTTTCGCGAAAATTTTATGCGGCAAAAAACATTTGCAATGCAAGAAGATAAAATGTCAATAAATAATTAGGCGCGAAAAATAATTTGTAAAAAAATGTTACATAGATGTCACCAATAAAGGATAAAAGACAACATTTACGTCGCTAATGAGGTCCAATTAGTTACACATGCATTTTGTGTTGCTAAATTGCAAAAAAAAGCGACGCTGGTGTCGCCAATAATAGGTAACATGCGACACCAACATTGCTAATGAGGTTCAATTAGCGACATATGTATTTTGCATCTCTAATTTGGATAAAGGCGACGTAAGTGTAGCAAATTATAGAGTTTATTAGTGACACCAGCGTCGCTAATGAGGAAAAATAATTCAATTTTTGTATCAGTATTTGGACTAACATGCCTCGATATTTAATTCACACATATTAAAAATTAATTCACACCTACCACAATTATTTCATAGTACCAAAGAAATCAATTCACACCTACCATTCTCTATCTATAAATACATACCTTCTATATTTTTCAATCAACTCTTCATTTTCAATTCTCTTTCATAAATACGTACCTCTATTTTGAAAGAGTATCATCTAATATTCTAAATGAGATATTCATCATAAAAGGAAAAGAAATTCCCAAATATCAATAAATATTCTTATGTCTTTTTTTCTTCGATTTAGTTGATACTCTTTCAAAATAGAAGCAAATGTTAAAATATTCTTGACCATTGCGCTCTTTTATATGATTGACCCATTACAAATCATCGATCTATACGCCTCAGGTAGTTCACCTACCTAAAGATCAAAGGTTTCATTCTTTGTTCTTTAGATGGGGGTTGAAGCTAGATTGCTAAAACAACAATCTTTAGCAAACTAGGATTGAAGATGAGCTTCATTGATTGGAGCAGGTATGAGGAATGAGTCAGCAGATAAATATGCTAAATATATTGTTTGTTATGTATAATGCAAAAAAAATATTTTATTTTGTTAGATATTCTTTTTTGGTTTATCTCTTAGATCTAGTTGATATTCTTTCAAAATAGAAGCAAATGATGAAATATTTATGATCTTGTCGCTCTTTGAGGTGTTTGATCCATTACAAATTGTCGATCTATGTGCCTCGGATAGTTCCCCTACTTAAATATCAAATGTTTCATTGTTAGTACACTACATTCATGTCCACGCTAGGTGTTAGAGAATGGCAATCAAAACTTGGTCAAAACTCACCATAATCTGCTTTTTCGATTATTTTCCATTTGCCGAGATCGATAGAGAATTTATGTAAACCTGATATGCTCACTCGGTCATTTCCCAAGTATTTTTTGACATCCATGGAGAATTTATGTAAACCCAGTTCTAAGAGAGTACTGTTTGTTATGTAATGTCAATATAAAATAAAAATATTTTACATATTTCGCCGGATATTTTTTTGTATAAATATGTATATTCCATATATATATATGTATATTCTTTTAGCATATATATATAAAATATATATATATATATATATATATAGATCAGAAGCTTTAATTTATTCACCAAAAAAAGAAAAAAATAATAAATAATAGTTAAGATATAATCAATGAACGATCATTTATATATATATATGTTCAATAAACATTACAACGTTCACTAAACAAGAATTAATAAAATAATTAAATTATATTGACATTCAAAATAGTACAGTTTTTAGATGATCAGTTTATTTATAACATTGAAATTCTTTTAATAAAGTTCATTAATTTGAAACATTTACACATTAATTTATATATTTACAGGACACATACGAACAACAGCGATGCCAAATAATGTCCAATAGCGACACAAAGAATTGCCATGCTATTTTTAGTCAATCACGACACACGCATCACTATTAATTGGCAGTGTCCCTAATTTAGTGACGCCAGCGTCGCGAAGAAATCATTCATGGTGAAACTTCTTTTTTATTTTCAAGCATTTATGTTTTGTCATTTAGCTTTCAAATAATCTTCGTCTTACCTTTTTAGACAAGTGCTTCCTTTTTCAGTGGGGTGCGGCCATTTTTTCTTTATCAAATTCTCTTAAAATCTCAAATCCACATATCCAAGATGTAACACCACACTCTCTCTCCAACCAATATTGTCTCCAATTTAGCCACCGCACTTCAGACGGTATGGAGTTTTTGGTCAGACTTCCCAGGGGGTCACCCATCTTAGGAATGCTCCCACTGGAGCACGCTTAACCCCAGAGTTCTTCCAACTTTGAAGCCAAACGCTCTGAAAAAGAGCTCTGAAACCAATATTGTCTCCAATTTAGCCACCGCACTTCAGACGGTATGGAGTTTTTGGTCAAAATTCCCAGGGGGTCACCCATCCTAGGAATGCTCCCACTGGAGCACGCTTAACCCCAGAGTTCTTCCAACTCTGAAGCCAAACGCTCTGAAAAGGCCTTGGTTGTTAAGAGAGTGCTCACTTTACATTTGAACCATTACCACATGACCCTTACACACCCGGGCGATGTGGGATTGGACACCAATATCTGCCAGTAAGGTAGCCTGCCAGTGCCCCTTACACCCGCCCACACTTACCCTGGCTCTTGGATCCAATCTCTGCCAGTAAGGTAGCCTGCCAGTGCCCCCCTACACCCGCCCACACTTACCTTGGCTCCGGATCCTGGTCGTCACACAAGAACACCCACCAACCAACCTTCACCTTAAATAAATACAGAGAAAAAAAATTTGTATTGTTTTCAGTTTTTGCTATGATTTGTGGTTAATCACCTGGAGCAAATCGACTGCCAATCTACTAGATCCTCCACGACAACAATCGACTCGCTCACGAGACTTGTGACACAACCCAGACCACATTAGCCCCCATGACCCATGGCTACAATGCAATCATTTTGAAATTTCAGTGAGAGACCGCCGCTAACATATACTTCGAGAATTTGTCACCAGTTTCCATCCCGAGCTGTTCAGAAAATAAATAGTGACCCAGAGGAACAAAAAAGGAAAAAAAAAAAAAAGGGAGAGAGAGAGAAAGAGAGAGACTATTTTTTTGTATGTGCAGTGAAAAGGGGACAGAGGAAGAAAGAGAATTTTGAAAATGACAAAATTTGCCCTGACATGGGAAAAACCAACATTATACTGGCATAATACAAATAAAGACCAAACGATGCTAATTTATCATACATATAGGACTATGTTGTTAAGTTTATGACGAACCCTAAACATAAATGTGAAAAAAAATCCAGTCATTTTCTTTCTCTCTCTTTCATCTTTGCAAAATCGAAACCTATAAAACCCTTCCAAACCTAGCTCCCTCTAATCGAGAATACTAAGCTCCTCTGCAATTAAGCTTCAATGGTGAAAGTGAAGATGACCATCAACAAAGCTCCCTCAAAGGACAAAAACTAACACAATGACAATGGTTCCAAACCAATGCTAGAGAAATGTCGAAAAAACTCAAGCAACCTCCACAGAAGTTAAAAAATCCGAGGCACCATAACCACAAGAAAAAAAAAAAAAAAAAAGACCAAAGCCAAGCCACTAATTGTAATAAAATCGACAAATATTGTGAAAGTTTTTTTTTAATTATTATTTTCATAAATTAAGATTTTAATTGGGAAAATGCATGATATTGTATGTTAGTTACAAATTTTGCCTTCAATGGCATAGGATGTTTAAATTAGAAGAAAATGGTGATTAGCGATTGAGAAATTGGTTAGGTATAATTTCCCAACTCGAAGTCTAAAGCCCCAACTCTGGTTAGTTGGGAAAGTATGCTACAATTAGCATACAAACACTTTCTAGGAAAATGCCTATTTGTTGGTTTAGATCTAAAGTACCCTAATTTGGAGTTGAGGTTTTCAACCTGTTAAAGTGGGAAAATTTTCTAAGTAATGAGTTTTTAGAAGATCTCTCTACCTTTTAAAGTTAGGAGCCTCGACTCAAAATATAAGTTTTTTTCTCGACGCATAGTTAGGGCCCCTGACCTTAAAAAGTTGTAAAATTTTCAAGATATAGTATATATGGATCGTCTTCAATGTCCACACAGACTTAATTTCATAGATTTTCTTTATTTTTTTCAATGTAGATTATATTTAAAATATACTGGTTATAACAGGCAATAATAAATTATCTTTCTGAATTTTACAGTTAAGTTTGGTATTATCTATTGTTCAACACAATCATCCATATAAGTTTGAAAACATAAGCCGAAATAAATATTTTGCTTTGTATTTAAGAGTCGGCTATATATAAAAAAAATGAGATTGAAAGATAAACAAGGGATGTATATCAGTTTGGAAAGAATGTGCATGTATTCTAAAGTTAAACGCAAAGCTAGGATGACATAAGCAAAATTCTAATTTTTGAAGAATGGAGGCATTTTTCTTCCTTTGGGCCCAACTAGAAACATCCATATAAAAAACCCCAAAAACATTAATCCAGTCAAAGAATTGAAAAGTAGTTCAATGAAACTTTATTTATTTATTATTATTATTATTTTTTTTTTCTGGTGATCGAATTCCGTGAGAGATAGAGATATATAAATATTTAAAAACATCGAGTAAATAAAGCGAAATTTGGGATGGCTTCATCTTTTCTTGTCTTGGGTTGATTAATTCCAGTCCCAAACTCTGCAATCCGTTCCCATTTTATAAATATAATTAAGAATTAAATAAACATAGATCTTTCTCCTAGAAAAATGCAAGTCCAAGAAATCCTCTGCATAATTTTGTCCTTCCTCTCGTTGCTCTCCCTTGAAGCGGAAGCAGAAGCAGCCAGGATCGACATCACAAACAGATGTCCCTTCGTCGTGTGGGCAGCAGCCACCCCGGGCGGTGGCATGGAGCTCAACCCAGGCGACACGTGGCCGCTCCAAGTCGACAACGGACAACCGGGTCGGATCTGGGGTCGAACCAATTGCGTATTCGACGGGTCGGGTATTGGGAAATGCAAAACCGGTGACTGCGGAGGTGTGCTCCAATGCAAAGATGGAGGTCAACCACCTAAAACCCTCGTGGAATATTCACTGGGCCAATTGGACACCACTGATTTCTTCGACATCACACTGATCGACGGCTTCAATGTTCCCATGGAATTCAGTCCCAGCATATCCAATAAGAACTGTACAGTTGGCGTCAAATGCCTGGCCAACATCAACGACGATTGCCCAGCTGAGTGGAAGGTAGGCGGAGGGTGTATCAACCCGTGCAGCCCGGGCAACTGTACTGTGCCCACAAACGATACCAGATTTTTCAAAGATCGCTGCCCGGATGCTGACAGTTTCTCTTTCGACGATCGGACCGCCACCAAAACGTGTCCCAGTGGGGCTGACTATAACGCTGTTTTCTGCCCAAACAACATCTTACGAGGTATTATAATTAATATTATAGACCAACTTTCATATTGAATCTATAGCTATTATGTTTTTAGAAAACTAAAAATAAAAATAAAAAAATAAAAAATTAATGAATAATTTTCAAATGCGTGGAGTCTATAATTATGGTAAAACTTTATAATGAAATTTAGCCATTAAAAAATGATTACTCACTATCTTTTTGAATAAAATTTCTACTACTTTTTTAGAAATTTTGGCCGTTTATATATGTTCCCTTTTAAAATAATTGTCCATCAAAACTCAGTCAAAGAATTGAAAAGTCTTTTTGATGGAGGGATCCTTAATTTCGTAACGTATTTCTCCGTCACTTCCTGATCATTTTCCTCTATCTTGCTGATGAAGGTGTTTACTTTTCTTGTCTTCTACCTTGAAAACGATTTTAATCAATTTTAAAACCAAAGCGAATCCAATATTCATTGACTCAAACTGAACTAATCATGCCAGTTAAATAATGAAAAATAATTCATGTATCTTTTGGATAGCTTCCCCGATTGCTGCCTAGCTTGGACTTTTGGCATATACAGGAGCATCTCTAATACATTTTTTAATGAGTCTAATTCTCTTTTTTAAGTTTTCAATAGAGTTTTTAAAAATCAAACACACTCTAAAAAGTTAAATTTATCAATAATTTTATTTATTACACTATATTTTTCTATGCATATTAATTCTATATGTTCATTTAATACTTTATACATTCCTATGCATCAAATGTCATTATATGTTAATTTAAAAAATTACTGTTTGAATGATTTAGTAAATATCACTTTTATAAGTTTTTCTGTTTAGTTATTTCACCGCCGAGATTTTGTTAAAAAAAATACAGGTCAATTTTATTGAGTACTTCTTTTGAGATTTGTAATAAAATACAATTTGATGTTTTAAATTTTAAAAATATTATCAATCTCTTTTAATGTTTCATATAATCAATATTTATCTCTTCTATTATTTTGTTCATATTTTTTAAAATAATATCATCTACATCTCTTTAGTGTTAGTTGAAATTTTTAAAAATAAAAAAATAAAATTGAAATTAATTAATGGAAACTTCAAAGAATGCAAATAAAAATTATTTCTTAGCACATACATAAAACTTCTTAAAGTGCTTAATAACAGGTGTAAAATTAAATTATTAACTCATGTCTCTCATCTCTCTTTAATTAATATATTCTGCACCGCAAGAGCTTTTATTTTTTAAAAATAAAAAGAAAAAGAAAAAAAGAAATATTCAAATGAGAAAAAAGATTTTGATCAACAATTTTTAAATAAGTTAACAAGACCATTTTAGCATTTTTATAATTCAATTTTAGCAATTTTTTTTTTAAAATATATAAAATATTAATTAATTGTATCAGGACGGATACATATAAAAAACAACTGTTCCGACACAGTGTGGGCTGCTGCAAATCCTGGAGGTGGAAAGCAGCTGAAACAAGGCGAAACATGGACATTCAACGTCACGTCTCAAAACAAAGGTCGCATTTGGGGCCGAATCAACTGCAAATTCGACCGGAACGGCGAGAATGGAAAATGCGAATCCGGCGACTGCGACGGCCTGCTAGAATGCGAGGCCGATGGTCGAGCCCCATACACCTTCGCCGAATATACGCTTCGACAAAACGGCACCGATTCATATTCTATCTGGGTAGTGAATGGTTTTAATATTCCTATGGAATTTAGTCCCGCGGCGTCCAATAGCTGCCGTAGGATCGAATGTGCCGCCGACATCAACGGGCCGTGCCCGATGGAGCTGAGAGATCCAGGCGGCTGCAACAGCCCTTGTACGGTGTTTAGGAACAATCAGTTTTGTTGCTCCTCGGGAATCTGTGAGCCCACAAGTTATTCCAAATTCTTCAAGAATCTCTGCCCGGATGCTTATAGCTATCAGTATGATGACGCTTCCAGCTTATTTTCTTGCCCAAATGGGAATGACTACAATATTATGTTCTGTCCTTGAAACCATATATGTTGCACTTTAATTTAGTCTCTCATTTTTTAATTAAGATCAGCAAGTAATTAATTGAACTGCTCTTTATTTATAGATGTAAAATTTATAATTTAACATGATTAATATGTCCACTGTCTATTATTAGTATGAACAATAATAAGAAGATAATACCATAATACCATTTTCAATGCTTTGGTAAAAATAACATTCACAATATTTATTTTTTACAAAGTTATTATATATTTATATTAAAAAGTATAAATTTAATCAGATTTTAGAGTTTCCAAACTTTTTTATATTCCTAAAACTGCAATACTGCAAACTTATATTTTAGAGGATAAAACGGTATTTCTGAAAAACATTAATAAAATTATAAAATGGAACAACAATTCGGCGGCACGTGCTTTATAAGTTCAATGTGGACCCACTTATCTTATCATTATCTGTTTTCATTAATATCAATAATCCATTCACTTTTAAGCATATAAATTGACTTTTATTCTTTTTCCGTTACTTTTTATTTCAACGATTTAATTCAGACGGTAAGGAAAATATATGCAATCATACAAAAAAGTGACGAATCGATTTATAATTAGGGTCAATTTTAGGGGTCCAAGTGTAAAATATAGTGACAAATCCAACCCAATTTTAAAAGAAAAATTTACTAAAAGAAAAACCATATAGTATTAGTATTCTTTAGTTATTTATTTATTTACTTTTAAGAAAAACACCATATAGTATTTTTCTTTTGTTTTTTATGAAAGAAAAACCATATAGTAATCGTATTCTATGAACATTATATACTGATAATATATTGATTTATGTATATAAGTTTATTTCATTCAAAAAAAAAATATAGTCTATTTGTATTTGATAAATATTAATAATTTGCTTATAATTAATTATACTGTCAAGCTATTTTCCTGCAAAAAGAAATCAGTTATCTAAAATCCAGAATCATTTATAACCATTTAGTACATTAATTTAAAAAGAAGAAAAGACAACAAATATTGTTTAGCAATAATATTAACAAATTAAATATTATATAGTAATAATATTACTAATAGCAATATATGTATTGATATGATATAAAGTATTCCTATACACTATTGTTGTCTCTCTTTTTTTTTTCTTTTTTAAATGTAGCATATTTGATTTAAAAAAAATTAATTATCATGGTAATTATATTGCTTATTGAAAGGTATGGTTCACTATCATTTAGTTTAATTTTTTTAAAAATAAATAAGGTTTACTATCGTCCCTTTCTACTTAGGAGTAATTTTACTTTTAACCCTTTTTTCATAAAATAAAAAAGCCCCTTTTATATTGAATCCTGAGTAAATCTCTTGCAATTGTAAAGTTCAGCTATAAAGTCAACAATTTTTCCTAACACATTTACTACATGCCAAGCCACCATATTGTGGTGATGCTATGTCAGAGAAGATTTAATTCAAATCTTCCATTTCTGCCTTCATTTTTATCTGGCTTCCCTATAAATAAAAAGCATCGGTGATGCATCAAGAGGTGTGGCAGAAAGCACTAAGAGAGAGCGCTTTGTATGTGGTGATGAATAACATCCAAGAGAGATGTTGTGAGTGGGTGTGTGGCAGTTGAGATGTAGCATCCAAGGAGAGATGCGTATGGGCATGAAGGATAGAGAGATGTAGTGATAGGACTTGCACTATCCAAGTCCTGCCTGCAGGATTCTGATTAAGTCCTTAAGCAGTCAACAACACAATAATTAATAAATCCACAATCCAAACTCTTAAATGCCAAAAATTTTAATAGAAATTTCGGCAGAGTTTTGTCTATAATTACAATATTTCCCAAATTATTTACATGTACCTGCACGCCAGACAATATTTCACAACAATGCAGTAATTTCTCAGAAATACACCCATATACATAAACTCCATGACATATATATTAAAATTTGATTACACAAAATATCTCTAGCATATTACAGTTTACTACTCAACTAACATATAAACTCGCACAATCTAACTATGCCACTACTACCTCTAACTCACTCCTCCTACACTAATTAGCAACAGTAGCACGGCTAATAATCCAAGAACTACCTGAAACATAATTAAGAATTTTTTTGGTGGGGTGAGTATTTGCATACTCAGTGAGTAGAAACTAAATAAGAAAATAATATTTTCTTCCATATATAACGTATATAAAAATTGGTTTGTTCATGCAATCTCCTTGGAAAATAGTTCGTCTTTCAAATTTGTGAATTTCCAAAATATTCATATATTTATATATACATATACATTTAACATAATTAATATATTTGTTTATGTCAAAATGCCTTGAAATATAAAATAGCACACACAATCAATGCAACCAAATATATGAGGGACGTTCAGTGAAAAGCCACAAAACATATATATACGAACACATCATATATATACCGGGCGGGTAAGCTAACCATTAAATCCCCAGTGAAAAGCCACAGACATATATGTGAACAAATCATCATATACCGAGCGGGTAATAACAATTTCTGTGAAAATCATTGTCCCTTCATATATTCACACATATATGCAATTCATAATCTCAGCTTGGCGGCGTAACCCATCGCACAAGCATAAATAATATGGCGGCATAAACCATCGCCCAATCACTTGGCGGCATAAACCATCGCTCAAGTATAAATAATCTGACGGTATAAACCATCTCCCAATCACTTGGCGGCATGAACCATCGCCCAAGTGTATCCAATGTCAAACCTCCCTACCCGGCGGCATAATCATCGCCCAAGTAGTCACCAACCTTGTTACACCCTACTCGGCGGCATACTCATCGCCCAAGTAGTCACCACATAGGTGCCATGCATTTATGAATTCACACAAAATAATCACATTCATAAATACTTTTAAACACATGCATAAATATGTATGTATTTATCCCAATGGAAATAACAAAGTAATATATATATATATATCAATCTATAAATATATATATATATACTTGTAAAGATTATTTAATCGCAAAATATATTTCTTAATAATACAATATTTGAATATATTTCTAAACCATAAAATATATGTATATATATTCATGCATTTACATATATATAAATATATATATGTGTTCCCACTCACAGATACGCTGCGTTGACGTCTATCCACGGTTGGTCGCTCATTATCGTTCGACCGGATTAGTTCATTCATCTAGTAATACAATAACATAATATTACCAAATACTTCATTACCGTAATGTAAAATAAAACCTCATTTTTATTACCTATTTTCACAATTATGCAACTTTTCCCCTAATAATATAGGTTTATTAATTATATTTTTACTTAAATGATTTTGAGGTTAATAACTAAATTTTTATTCTTAATTTTCATCACAATTAATTTTTCCAACTAAATTTATAACATCAACCACTTAAATTTTCTAATTAAAATTACTATCTCTCAACCAAATATAAAATCAACCTTCACAATTCCTCTATATCTCTTAATTATAATTTATTACATTAACTACAATCACAATTCCTAATCTATCATTATAATTTCATCAAAACACATTCCGAACACTCACAAATTTCCCTAAATTTCCATTCTCCAACTCTATACTACAATGCTTTTCATTATACAATGTAATTAAGCATAAGAAATATAATTTACCTTCAATTGGAGCCAAAATTTCACACTTTCTCCAGAAATCCAAAAATTTCCTTTGTATCCTTTTTGTCAAATCTTTAACCTAGTTCACTAATCTTTAATTCCAACACTTGAGTTTTGTAAAGGAGTGAAAAAGGAAGCTTTTGGTACAAATATTCCGGTGAGAGGTGGCCGGAATTTCTCAAAATCCGGTGAGAAAGAAATTCGGTAAATATCCAAAAAAACTCAAGCTTATGGTGGTTTTCGGTTAAAACAAATCTTACCAAAGTGTTTAAAAGGCTCTAAAACTTATGGGTAACCTATTTTTAAGCTAAATTTGGAAGAGATTTGAAGAGATTGAAATTTTTTTCTCAAAAGCCATGGCCGGCAACCAAAAATGGAGAAAAAACCAGGTGCTACTGGTGAGGAAGAAGGCTGAGGCTTTAATTCAATTTTTGCCCCAAAATTTCCATTTTGCCCTTCATTCAATAACACATAATTATTTAACTATAAAGGCAAAACGGTCATTTTATTTTTATTTTTTTATTTTATTTTCTTTTTTCATTTTTAATTTTACTTTCCTTTTATTTTTATTTTTTTCTTCTTATACTAATTTTTAAATATATAAATTCACAAATTTTAATTCTAGATTTTTTATATTCCTTTTAGATTAATTTTAAAACTATTTAAATAATTATTTTACTAATAATTATTTTTTTTATACTAGCATTAGGATAATTAAATATATTATTAAACATAATTAATTCTAATTACCTTGTTAATCTTTAATTAGATTTTAGAATGTTACATGTAGCATCCAAGTGAAATGCAAAGTGTGGTGAGCAACTATGAGAGATGCAGGCCGGTATGCAATGATTTGCAGCCAGATGAGTTGCAGAAGCTCCATAGTGAAAGCTTGAAAGAGACTCCATGTGAGAAAGTCCTAGAAAAATAAGCTTTCATGTGTATATTGCAAACTCCAAGGAATAAATATAATATATACTATTTTTCTTTTCAACTTTTTTTCATTAGTGGTAAATGAACCACAGGTAGAAGAGCGCAACAGTAATATACCCTATTTAAAACCTACTTCGACCGTATATATGTTAACTCATTTAATTTTCAATATTTGAAAAGATACATACGTTGACTAACAATGGTGTTACACTAAAACATAAACAAAATATTGTGCTGAAATTTTTCAAAAAATGAATGTATTTATGATAAAAAGGGCTACAGTAAAATTTATGCTATGTCATAATATGAAAACATAATATATTAATTGTTTACCGAGCGCGCGCACACACATATATATATATATATATANGAGGACATAATAATTATTTCTCCACTGAATACTTGCATATGTTTGAAACTTGCGAGTGATGATAGCTCGCATTCTAGTAATCCTTATAATTTATGGGATATATTTTTACCAATTACATGTAATTAGATTTCATACCCACTAAAATATGGACGTGTATACATTTACTATAGTAAATTATATAAATAGTTATTCTCTCATTAATTTGGAAAATTCCAGATAAAATTTGTCCAGGAATTCTTGGGTTAAAATTTTTTATGTAATATATATCATGTTCGTTTTGTCATTGAATCCAAAATTGTAAAGTTAAATTTAGCTAGGTTAATTTCTATATTTCTAGTCATATATCTACGCGAATGGATGAATAGAGGACATAATAATTATTTCTCCACTGAATACTTGCATATGTTTGAAACTTGCGAGTGATGATAGCTCGCATTCTAGTAATCCTTTTGGTTTTGGAAAAACAAGTCCGGATCATGCCATTAGACTGTTAAGAGTCTATACACGACTTTTCTGGCTATAATATTAATTAATGGTGTCCAAATTGGATATATGGAAAATTTGTCGCGGAAGCTAGCTAACTATGCTTACTATTTTTCCAACTCATTATTACTCTTATGGTCCAAATCCATTATCCATACACGCACAATCATATTTAAATAATTTACCGTTCAACTCTTTGAAATAAAATTCAGTGGAATAGAAGATAAGGCAACTGTATTTAAGACGTACAATAGATAGTCTAAAAAATAATGTGAAAATAACATAGAATTGCTAATATTTTTTTTATTCAAAATATAAAAATTGATGTACATGTTTGTGTTAGAAAAATATTTTATGGGGCCATTATTTGCGGGCCTGCAGTCCAAACATCAGTTTGGTTTGAGAGAGAGAGAGAGATCCGAGCATGTATTTCCAAAATTGACTGAAAACTAAATGAGATCGATAATCTGTTTTAATTGAAAATGGCTCAAGAATTAACTACCAAATTAAAAGTCATTCATATATATTAATGAATAATGTGCAATATATATAAATGCATGCGGCGCATTTGTTAGAAGTGGAACATATATATATATATATTATTAGAGAAAGTCTTCAAACAATAACAATTTTCAATATCGATGATATATATATAGTGCAACGAGATTTTATAAAACAAATTTCAAAATCGTTCGATTTGAGCTAGGACTCTAAGAGCAAGAAGCCAAGATAGCGGCGCATCTTTGACTTATCTTCATCAAGATATGGTCCAAACCATTACATCATCTCTAAGAAATTTCCAACAAAGAAAACAAATTGATATTAAACAATTCGATCAAAATATATATATAAGCACCCCATGCAGCTGGCCATTACCAAGTCAAACAATTTATGAATGAAAATGAAGTTTTTTCAAAGCATCTCCATCTTCTCCTTCCTCGTACTCACCCTCGGTTTTAACTCTGCATACGCAGCCATTTTCGACATCCGAAACAACTGCCCCTTCACGGTTTGGGCTGCCGCCGTCCCCGGAGGAGGACGGAAGCTGGACAGAGGTCAAACTTGGTCAATCAACGTGAAAGCCGGCACAGCACAGGCTCGCATTTGGGCTCGAACCAAGTGCAACTTCGACGGAGCCGGACGTGGCAAATGCGAGACCGGCGATTGCGGCGGTGTCCTCCAATGCCAAGCATATGGACAGCCACCAAACACCTTGGCTGAATACGCACTCAACCAGTTCAACAACTTGGATTTCTTCGACATCTCTCTCATCGACGGCTTCAATGTCCCGATGGAGTTCGGACCCACGTCGGGTGGATGCAGCAAGGTGATCAGATGCACGGCCGACATCAACGGACAGTGTCCGAACCAGCTGAGGGCACGTGGCGGCTGCAACAACCCTTGCACGGTGTTCAAGACCGATCAGTACTGCTGCAATTCCGGGAGCTGTGGTCCCACCAATTACTCCAAGTTTTTCAAGGATCGTTGCCGTGATGCTTATAGCTATCCTAAAGATGATGCAACCAGCACTTTTACATGCCCTGGTGGGACAAACTATAAGGTTGTTTTCTGTCCTTGATCTGCTGCGCAGGCTGTGTCTCATGCAATAAATTACACACCACGGCCAGAATATGTAATAAAGCTTTCTGTCGATGAAAGCTACTTGATTTAAAACAAGAAAAAAGCAATATATAAGATGGACGTTGCTACTAGACATGATGCATTTTCTAAAAGCTTAAGCTTTTTAATTCGACTAATAATGTTGCAGCTTATTAATGATTGTTAAATTAGTAATGTCCTATTAAAAATGATGAAATAATCTCAACTCGATTATTGGATATCAAAAATTTAAGCAGGCTAGCAAACCTACTCTAGTCCGTCGACCAAATATTAGATAACTTATGAGACTATTAAGTCCTTTCTCACAAAATCTATCGTTGTGGCGTCATATGTGGCCTGTATATGGATTCTACACATATCTGAATCGGGAGAGAGGACTATATAGTTTTGGTACCGCCTGGCTTTGTTTTAGAACATCTCTCCCAGTTTTTCCAATGGATATACACGTTCGTTCCACATTAGCAAGCAATATTTTTTAAATAAATAAATAAATGCATCAAATTTATAATTACCACATGAATATTGCTGCAATTCCAGCTAAGTGTGGACCAACGAATTAAGTTTTCGGTTCCCGAGTGCTCACAGTCGCCCACCCTTTGGATGATCCAAATATTCTTTTACCATAACAGGGGGGATTACCTATAGGGTTGTGTTCTGTCCTTCTAATTAATGGTATGTTATGGCAAATTTATATTTTCTTTCTTATAATGAAAACATTATATTCTTGTTTCTAATACTAAATGTACTTATTTCTTCTTTTTTGAATATACTAAAAAATATAATAGTTTATATTCGATTGATCAATTCTTCCAATTTATAAAACTTGAATACCCAATTTGCTGAATGTCATTTTTGTTTTTCACTTCTCGACATGTCATTATGCGACACTTACATCAGTGTTGCATTCTAGTCATTGCGACACTTTGTTCATGTTGGCCTAGATTGAAAATTCACATAGTGCACCCTTTGGATAATCCAAATATTACTTTTACCATAACAGGAGGGACTACCTATAGGGTTGTGTTCTGGCCTTCTAATTAATGGTATGTCATGCCAAAAGGATTTCCTTTCTTATAATGAAAACATTATATTAATCTTTTTTCTAATACTAAATGTAATTCTTCTTCTTCTTCTTCTTTTGAGCTAGTATACTAAAAAATAAAAAATATATATATTCGATTGATCTATCTTTCCAATTAGTAAAAATTGAATACCTAACTATAGTTTTTTTTTTTATAAATAATTATGTAAAAATGATATTGAAATATATCAAAACCTATGGTAAATAAATAAATTAATATGAAGTACTTATATGAGTGAAGAATTCAAATGCTATCATGACAAGAAAAAGTATTATACACAGACGTTCATGTCGCAAAAAACTTTTCTACAACGATTTAATATCTTTGTATTATGCATCGTCGTATAAAAAATCAGCACTAATCACGACGCTCTATTTCCGGCGTAGTATGCATCAAATATGACATTTATGTTTGTCGAGAAAAATGGGCGTATTACATCAAATCTACATGGTAAATGATCCAAAGACGATGAAATATGTGCATTGATAGTCTGATGTGGCACCACGTTGCACATCAAAATCAAATGAGACCAACAATGACTGATACGATGCATTGTGCATCGTGTAATGTTAAAATCTTTAAAACATATATACTTTTTGAAAATTTAAAGATCACGTTCAAATTTTCAAAATTTTAAATTTGGCACATTCGCGGATCTTCAAAACTTCAAAATCCATAGCCATTCTAAGCTCACATCTGCTTGCATAGGTTTTTAATTTTACCCACAGTTTGCAAAAATTTAGCAAAATCCAAGACAAGAATAGCAAAATAATATCTCAGAAACCTACTTGACCAAAATGGTAAAACCATAGTATTTAGAGCATAAAAAAATTACATAAGAATCAGCAAAAAGAAACACTGCAAGAAAGAAAGGGCTGAAGTGGGAACCTCTCAAAAAGTAAAAATTTAAGAGAAATTAAGCACAAAGCAAACCAATTTCCAAAGAGCTATAAAAGTAGAACCAAATTAAAGAACGACGAGAAGTAGCAAAGCTCAGTTGAGAAGAAGAAAGCACTGACCGTGTTCTGAGCAGAGAAGAGGTCGTCAAGACCAGTAGCAGTAGACAAGCCTGACAGCTTGGAACAAGGAGGGAAAATGACCTCTTTTGCCGATGTTCACTGGAAACTGACACATTTCGGCAGAAATCCTTGGCCAAAAAGCAAAATATATACTATTTGAAGAAGGAAGTAAAAAAGAAAGTGAAAAAGAAAACAAAGAGAAAGAAAATGTAGTCTGCCTTGACTTGCCTTAAGTTGTCTCAAAACTCACCCTTTATGGCTTCGTTTTCTGTCGGCATATAAAGCTAAACAAGCAAACACAATCAACTTTTCTTTCTTGCTTTTATAAATCCCCCCATATCCATCTCCCTCTCCTCATCCCATTTCAAAATAACATTGTTTGACTTTTTTTGCTTTTGTAACTCTGGATGGATGATAAGAGAAAAAATAGGTATAAGACGACATACATGTCCATCGCATAAATGAAGCCATATGGCGTCTTTTCGGTTTCTAAGACGTTCTTATTACGCCTTTTCAGATATAAACGGTGTCATTTCGTTCAATTATGATGTACATGAACATTGTCATTGACCTTATATAAAACACTAATGAACGTCGCAGTTGCTGTTGCATGTTGTCACGTCGCCACATAGCTATGACATGTGATTTTTACGTGTCATTCATTCTATGATAATACAACAATTTTTTGTACGCATCTTAGTTTCTTAATATCAAATATGACATTCGATTTTTTAATCGTAGTAGATAAGCAAAAAAAATGTAGTATTTAGTTTTTCTAATTTATTTGCAGTGTATTTGATATTTTCAATGATTTGTATACGATCGTTGTATATGATTTTTTTTAATGCATTTTGGTAGTTTCTACAAAAGAAGTGACTGAAGAAAATAGATATCCTAGTTAAGAGTCTCCTGTGCACAAAATTTTTATTTGGTTTTTGTCCAAGATATCAACTTATTTTCCGATATCAATTGTTTGTGCCCCATGGAGCTCAGAGATCCATGTGGCTGTAATAACGCTTAGGTGTCTGTAGAAACAATTAACTAATCAATCTTGTTGCTACTCTAGGAATGGCATGTTTTTCGAGGGTCTGTGTCAGGATGCGTATAGCTATCCGTTTGACACTACAAGCTTATTTACTTGTACAAATGCGACCGACTTCAATGGTTTTTAAATTTGAATTTTAATTGATAATATACATACAGGAGTAATGTATAACTTTTTTAAAATTATAGAGTATTAGTTATACAAATAATTGTACAGGTTACTAAGTGAATAAATTAAATTTTATAAAATATATTTAAATACATTGTAAATATAAATTATAACCTAAATATGATGTATTTGAAAGTACTCCGAAGTCTGTGTAATACCACAGTGTCCTTAAGAACCTGAATATGGTGCAAGTGGTTTGTTGACAATCGTCTCCCAGGATACAACGTATACTCCCAATCTTTAGCTTTAGCACCACTAAAGATTTAATTTCGAACTTAGAAAAATACCTAAACTTTATCACCACTTTCTCTAGAACTCAAACTCACGTTCTAATATTTTGTTTATTCGATTCTCTGTTCTTTTTCCTATATATATTTAACCTTAAGACTATATACATATATATAGTAAACAAAAAATGTAAAGGAAAACAAAAGAAATAAAAACGAAATTAATACAAATAAAAACAATTAAAACAAATTAAAAACTATTTAATATATTCATTAGGTTACAAACGTTACAAAACCCAACAATCCCCCACATGAATAAATTAAACTAGCCTCATTCTAAACACAGGTGATAAAGCTCTACGGTTGGAGTCTGCATAGGATAGGTAGATGTTACTCTTTGAACCTTCCCTTGTGAAAATGTATTTACTTTACTGATTAAATGGTAGACACGATGTCTTTGAACCATTATATCATATATGTAAAAGATGATACATCTCACACAGGACCCCTTCCAGGTATTTTTCAGTTCTCACTATTATGTTCGTTTTGGCCATGAACATCGTCCTGGTTCTGCAAGAGTTTAAAGAATTGCGCCTACCACAATTCTCTTTGAAGTGGCCCCTCTTTACTCCCACATAGGTGATTCTTCTGTTTCCATATAATCCTTATAGATTACCAAATTTCCGAGAATCATTAAAAGCATAGCTTAACCTTATATCTATCACTGTTTTATCATAGAAATGGGTAAGGGTAGAAAACCCCCATAGTGATCCATACTAGTCTTTACAATTGTGTTGTCCCGTTGAACCTAGATCTTGGGATCTCCAGTCCATCATATCGACTTTTCTTTCACGGGCTTCAATCCCATTCCCCTCGATGACTTCTCAACTAGTTCTTTATTTAACCCCTTGGTTAGCGGATCTGCAATATTTTTTTTCGACTTTACATAGTCTATAGAAATCACTCCAGTTGAGATTAACTGTCTAATGGAATTGTGTCTTCGACGTATATGTCAAGACTTTACATTATACATGATATTTTGTGCCCTGCCAATTGCAGATTGACTATCGCAATGTAAGCTAATTGCAGGCACAAGTTTCGACCATTGTGGAATGTCCTCTAAGAACTGACGTAACCATTCAGCCTCTTCTCCACATTTGTCCAAAGCTATGAACTCAGATTCCATAGTGGAACGAGCTATAACTATTTGTTTGGAGGACTTCCATGTTACAGTTGCACCAGCCAATGTAAATACATATCCACTAGTGGACTTTGAATTCTTTATATCAGAAATCCAACTAGCATCACTATATCCTTCAAATACAGCTGGATATCTTGTGTAGTGTAGTCCGTAATCACGAGTATATCGTAAGTACCTCAGTACTCGTACTATCCCTTTCCAATGATCTTGGTTTGGATTACTCGTGTATCTACTTAGTCTACTTATTGAGTAGGCTATATTCGGTCTAGTGCAACTCATCAGGTACATTAGACTTCCAATCACCCTAGAATATTCCACTTGGAAAACACCCTCTCCTTTATTCTTGGAAAGATGTAAATTCATGTCTATGGGTGTTCTGGCTATACCATTATCCTCATTACTGAATTTATCCAGTATTTTATCTATATAATGTGACTGACTAAAAATGATTTCATTCAAAGACCTGAAAATTTTAATTCCCAGTATCACATCTGCAAGCCCCATGTCTTTCATATCAAACTTTGTATTTAACAAAGCTTTGGTAGTTTGGATCATATTATCGTTACTACCCACGATAAGTATGTCATCTACATATAGACATAAAATAACATATCCATCGTCTGTATCTTTTATATAGATACATTTGTCACATTCATTTATTTTGTACCCACTTTCCAACATGTCAGAATCAAATTTCTGATGCCATTGTTTTGGAGCTTGTTTTAGACCATACAGAGATTTCACCAGTCTACAGACTTTTCTCTCTTGTCCTGGAGCAGAAAAACCCTCAGGTTGCTCCATATAGATCTCCTCATCAAGATCCCCATTTAGAAATGCCGTTTTTACATCCATCTGATGTAACTCTAAATTCCGTAAGGCTGCTATAGCAATCACCATCCTTATGGAATTTATTCTCGTCACTGGTGAATATGTATCAAAATAATCAAGGTCTTCCTTTTGCTTGTAACCTTTTATTACTAGCCTTGCCTTATATTTATCAATAGTTCCATCTACTTTCATCTTCTCTTAAAAATCCACTTGTAACCCAAAGGGTTACAACCAGGAGGTAGATCCACTAACTCCCAAGTATGATTTTGCAAAATGGAATCTATTTCACTTTTGATTGCCTCTTTCCATAAAGGACATTCAGGAGAGTTTATAGCTTCCTGAAAGCTTTGAGGTTCGCTCTCTAGCATGTAAGTAAGAAAATCTAGACCAAAAGTTTTTTCTGTTCTTAATCTCTTACTACGTCTAACTTCAACCTCATCATCTTGTCCATGATCACTATCTGCAATATCATCATAGACATCTTCAAATGTTCGTTTTGACGAACTCGGTCCCTCATAAGATTTGTATGGAAAATTATGCTCGAAAAATGTAGCATTTCTCGATTCCATTATTGTATTTCTGTGTATATCTGAAATCTCAGATCTGTACACAAGAAATCGATATGCACTGCTATTTTGTGCATAACCAATAAAAATGCAATCAACTGTTTTTGGACCTATCTTTACTCTCTTTGGAATAGGTACAACTACTTTGGCTAGACACCCCCACATTCGTAAATAATTGAAGGAGGGCTGTCTTCCATGCCAAAGCTCATAAGGTGTTTTCACCTCTTTCTTCCAGGGAACCTTATTTAAAAGGTAATTTGCTGATAAAATAGCTTCCCCCCACAAGCTCTGAGGTAACCCAGAACTTAACAGCATTGCATTCATCATTTCCTTGAGGGTTCGATTTTTTCGTTCAGCCACACCATTGGACTGTGGTGAATACGGTGGAGTGACTTCATGTCTAATCCCATTTTGAGCACAAAATTCACCAAAAGGATTTACATATTCGCCACCGCGATCACTCCTAATTACTTTAATTTTCTTATTAAGTTGATTCTCAATTTCAGCCTTATAGAGTATAAATTTTCCTAAGGCTTCATCTTTGCCCTTTAGCAAATAGACATAGCAATATTTCGTGCTATCATCAACAAAGGTAATAAAATATTTATTGCCTCCTCTCGTTGGTGCAAATTTCAGATCACATATGTCACTATGGATCATATCTAAAGGTTCAGTATTCCTTTCAATAGTGTGATATGATAACCTCGTCATTTTTGCCTCAACGCAAGTTTCACACTTGTATTTATTGTCAATTTGAAATGTGGGAATATGATTTAAGTTAATTAATCTCCTCAGAGTATTATAATTAACATGTCCTAGTCTACCATGCCACAAATTGGAAGACTCAATGATGCGGGCATCATAGAACCATATTCTAGCATTGGAGCAAAAGAGGATGACATCATCTTACCTAATAGACTAGTGACGCGTTCTCGAGCTAAGAAGATCAAAGCGGGAATGCTTGGACTTGTAAAAAGAATTATGGATAAAGATAGATTCAAGTTTCTAAATGATTTGAACACTTTTCCGAAGCCTAATGATGATTTAAGCATGATGTCTAAGCAAAGGATGAAGTTGATAATGATGCTTAGGAGTTGCGGAGACGAAACGGCATCATTTTAAAAAAATGATGCGGGCATCATAGAACCATATTCTAGCATTGGAGCAAAAGAGGATGACATCATCTGACCTAATAGACTAGTGACGCGTTCTCGAGCTAAGAAGATCAAAGCGGGAATGCTTGGACTTGTGAAAAGAATTATGGATAAAGATAGATTCAAGTTTCTAAATGATTTGAACACTTTTCCGAAGCCTAATGATGATTTAAGCATGATGTCTAAGCAAAGGATGAAGTTGATAATGATGCTTAGGAGTTGCGGAGACGAAACGGCATCATTTTAAAAATAAACAACTTAGAATGGCAATTTCGTAATTTAGCTATTTTCGGATTATAATGGCAGTTTTGTAATTATTTCTATTTTCGGATTATTTTTATTTAGGGTTAGTTTTTAGCCTTAGGATTACCTTCCTAATTTCCTTAGGATTACTTTCCTAATTTTCTTAGGATTAGTTTCCTAATTACTTTATGGTTTAGATTGATTCTTGATCTAACCCTAGTCCTTATATAAAGGGGGATCAAATTCTTTTGTAAGAAAGATTTGAGTTTTTAATCAATTGAGAGAATTAATTTTCCTATTGCTCCCAGGAGTGTTCTTGCAAGGTGAGGAATCAATTTCTTCTTCTTGTTGCATTAGGAGTTGAATTATCTTATCAAAGTAGAAATACTTTGTGGCGATTATTCTTCTCTTTCCCTAGCCTTCTAATCCACGTTTTTAGATACAAGTTATCTAAGGGTTTGGTAGGGCGGGTTCTTGTTTTCCAATTATTGTTCAATATTTCTTGTGTGTTTGGGGTTTCGGATTCTTTAATCTTGGGGTTCCGTATCACTCAAGCAAGTAAACAGAAGAAGTACTAGCTTTATTCATATTTTTAGGCTTTACAGTCATTACATTAAGTTTGAAAAGCCCATTGGCTACATAGCCCTTTCCCACAAACATATTATATTTTGACAATATGACCTTATCAGACTCAAACACCATGCGAAATCCATGCTTGCTTAGAAGCGATCTAGATACCAGATTTTTCGGTATATCTGGTACATACAGCACGTTGTTCAGAGTCAGGTCTTTCCCAGAGGTCATCTTCAGAATCACCTTCCCTTCACCTTTTATTTAAGACGTTGCAGAATTTTCTATGAATAACTTCTCCCCACTTTCAGTTGGTTCGAAGGAAGTGAACAACCCTTTGTCTGAGCATATATGGCGAGTTGCACCAGTGTCAATCCACCACTCTTTTGGGTTTGACCCAACAAGATTCACTTCAGAAACTACAGCACTTAAATCGATATTATCAACTTCTTTGGTGAGTTTCTCCATCACATGTGCCATTTTATTTTTCCGTTTGGGCAGTCTGCAATCTGCCGATTTGTGACTTATCCTGTCACAATTGAAACATTTCCCCTGGAATTTAGGATATTTAAATACCCCTCCCTTGGGACCTAGCTTGGAATTCTTTCCAGCAAAATTTCTTGGTCTTGGAGCTTTGACCATGCTCCACCACATTAGCTTTAACGAAAGCTTGCGATGATGACCTCTTCTCTGATCGTCTGTTGTCTTCCTCAATGCGAAGTCTAACAATCAGATCATCCATGCTCATCTCCTTTCGCTTATGCTTAAGGTAGTTCTTCAAGTCTTTCCAACCTAAAGGCAGTTTTTCAATAACACATGCCACTTGAAAAGCTTCACTAATCACCATCCCCTCAGAATGGATTTCTTGTATGATCACCTGCAGCTGTTGGACTTGACTGATCACAGTCTTGGTATCAACCATCTGATAATCCAAGAACCGACCCACTACAAACTTCTTGGATCCAACATCCTCAGTTTTGTATTTTTTATCCAAAGATTCCCACAGCTCCTTCGCTGTCCTCTTGCTACTGTATACACTATACAGAGCATCAGATAGGCCATTCAGAATATAATTCCGACTCAGGTAGTCAAAACTCTTTTAAGCATCCACAGCCATGAGAGTACTCACATCGCTAGTCTCATTGCTCTCGGGTGCCTTTTCAGTCAAAAACCTAGCCAGGTTCAATGTGGTCAAATAGAATAGAATCTTTTGTTGCCACCTTTTAAAATCATTTCCATCAAATTTCTCGGGCTTCTCCGCATGATTCACGGGTACAGAAACTGGTGTAAAAAGTTGGCGTTTTTGCCACAGGAACGGTATTTACGTTGTCTGAGGAAACATTAACCTCTGTTGCCATTTCCTATATTCGATGGAAATATAAATTCGTTAGTTGATGAACAAAATTGTCCCAATATACTATTTACTCAAATTTCACCAAGAAAATTGCACAAATTTGAGGTTTAAAACTCAATTTAAAATTCCCACGGATTTAATGTATACACCCACACATTTCTGTATACACCACGAATTTTCTCCATACACGGTCAATTCCGGTCAACGGTCAATGTTCCACGTGGCACCTGCCATATCACCATGTGTCGGGACACGTTTCTGCCACGTGGCTATCCACGTGTCATGGGCCAGCCCTACAAACGGGCTGTGCCTCAGCCCACTATTGGGCCCGATTGACCTAGGCCCAAACCTAGCCCAGCCCACACTCAGGCCAAGCCTAGCCAGGACCAAGCCCAACCCAGACCAAGCCTAAGCCCAAGCCATGCTAGGCCTGCTGCCTCAGCCCAAATGCCCAAAGCGTCAAAATGACGTCGTTTTGGGTCTTCTTCTTCACCCGTTTTCCTGCAACCGGTTCGGGTCATGGGTCTCGCGACCCGTTTCATATAACACCACACTCTCTCTCCAACCAATATTATCTCCAATTTAGCCACCGCACTTCAGACGGTATGGAGTTTTTGGTCAGACTTCCCAGAGGGTCACCCATCCTAAGAATGCTCCCACTAGAGCACGCTTAACCCTAGAGTTCTTCCAACTCTGAAGCCAAATGCTCTGAAAAGGCCTTGATTGTTAAGAGAGTGCTCACTTTACATTTGAACCATTACCACATGACCCCCTTCCACACCCGGGCGATGTGGGATTGGACACCAATCTCTGCCAGTAAGGTAGCCTGCCAGTGCCCCCTACACCCGCCCACACTTACCCTGGCTCTCGGATCCAATCTCTGCCAGTAAGGTAGCCTGCCAGTGCCCCCCTACACCCGCCCACACTTACCTTGGCTCTAGATCCGGGTTGTCACATTTCATGACCCGGTTGTATCTCCTTTGTCTGACCTCCGTTTTCAACGCCGTTTGTCACGTTTTCTTCGTCTCGTCGCCCATGTTCGGAATAGGAGTTCAATTTAAATTAAAATTGACCATAAAAAATAAATCCACAAAAAATAGCTTCGAAAATATATTAAAACAGAACAAAAATTATATATATATAAATAAATAAGATTAACAGTATACTTAATTCGTTCTTAAGATTGTAATAAACTAATGAACATTAATCAAATATTTATAAATATATATATATATATATATTACAAATTAATAAAATATATTTAAATACATTGTAAATATAAATTAGAACCTGAATATGATGTATTTGAAAGTACTCCGAGGTCTGTGTAATACCACAGTGTCTTTAAGAACGATTTCGTCCTCACAGGTGCAAATGATTTGTTGACGATCGTCTCCCAGGATACAACGGATACTCCCAATCTTTAGCTTTAGCACCACCAAAGATTTAATTTCGAACTTAGAAAAATACCTAAACTTTATCACTACTTTCTCTAGAACTCAAACTCACGTTCTACTATTTTGTTTATTCGATTCTTTGTTCTTTTTCCTGTATATATTTAACCTTAAGACTATATACATATATATAGTAAACAAAAAATGTAACGGAAAACAAAAGAAATAAAAACAAAATTAATACAAATAAAAACAATTAAACAAATTAAAAACTATTTAATATATTCATTAGGTTACAAACGTTACAAAACCCAACACAAAGTTCTTGAACAGCATTGAATGTTCGAAGTTTCCAAATTTTGTTCTAGAACTGAAAATTATAGCTCCTGTTATGCGATTAAGAACTATAGATCAGTCTTCATGACTATGTAGTAGAATAAGACTAATTGTCACTCAGCTTGACACTTATGACATTGACTGTTTCAGATTCGAAACTTCCATTTAAATTTCAAAAGAGGCAATTTTTGTTGTTTTGTTTGTTTTGCTATAACGATAAACAAGAGTAAAGCGCACATTTTAACAAATATCTAGAATGGGAGACAAGAAATGATTAAAAATATTGATCCTAGATAGAGATGGACAATGGTGTAACTAAACAAATAATGTGGTCTTTTAAGAAGAGTTTTCCAAAATATCTTATATATACTTATAAACTTCATTCAAATGTTAAAAGATCATTCTTTCATATACAATCTCATTTTCTAAAACATATATATATATATATTTTTTTTGCTGTTAATAGTTATTGTTTTCTATTTTTATTGTTAAATCTATTGCTTAGTATAGTATCCAAAATTATTGTTATGTTTCTTTTCAAGTAGAAGGCATATGAAAAGTGTCTTACATGAAATGAATCAATAAGTTTGAAGAGAATTATTTTACTATTTTATCTTCTTTCTATTTTGTTAGTCTACCTTATAACATTTTCATTTATGATGCTGAAACATAATGAAAAATACGAATTAACAATATTATTGGTGCAAGTTTAATTTTAAAAAAATATTTAATTTTGAGAAAATATAGTTGAAAGTTTTTACATCTTATATTTAAAAAAAATTAATTAGAAATAAATGACTTATCAATTTTTTTTTTAAGATTTCATATTAATTATTATACTTTTATTAATTTAATAATATTTTGCATAATAAAATTTTATGTGTATTGCAAGGTATGATCTAGTACTTACTTTAAAAAAAGGAGTAATTCGACGAAATGGGATTTAGTCTAACCTCCATTTTGTTATCTCTCCAGAACACCCACTGCCCACTGAGACATTGGGAAAAAAAAATATCTCTGCTCATCTCTCCGTTTTGCTCATCTCCAGTTTGCTAGTTTCTCCATACTTTATTGGCAACTCTTTTTATTTTTTTTTTCTCATCTTTGCAATTTTTTTTTTCTTTGGGAGGAATCGACATCGTTGTTTTGGTTTTGAAAAAAAATGGTGGCACCGGGGACAAAATCTACCATATTTATATTTCCTACAAAGTCTCCTCTTCAAAAGCTCGGACTGCCGAGGTATTCATTATCATTTAGCAAAGCAAAAAGTTTGTTTGTCCTTTCATTTTTTATTTTTTGATGTTAAAGTTTTAATCGATTTTGTAGTTAAAGGATATTGCATAGTTAGGGCATGCTTGTGGTTTGGTATTTGGTTTAATAACAGTGTCATGGATGCTTAGAAGTTCGATATTTTTATTCGATTATAGCTGATTTTTGTTTTGCTAGGAATTTTATTGTATTTGTATTCAATAATTAGGTTCGCACTTTTGAAGTTTTTGTTTAAACTGGAAATTCATAGGTGTTTAAGCTTTTTATCAATTTGTATATTCTATTATTATGTCGAAGTTCATTAGTATGTTCATTTTGGATACCCTCATTGCTAGCAATAGTCTCGCAGAAGTTAAATACTTCCATTTGCCTAATAAAGTTACTTGTTGGTGGCAGGTAATTAGCTTAGCCAGAAAAGTGGCATTCTTTGCTGATTGGAAAAAAGACTACTACTTTGGAACCCAACATATGTAAAAGTTGGTTATTCTTTGATTAATTTTCATTGTAATAAAAAATTATTTTTTCATGGTTTTCTTGAACTGCATTGTTGAAGTGATGTGTCTTTTATTTCTAATAAGGAAGAACATACATTATCAAACAAATGTGTCTTCTATTTCTTATAAGCTTAATGTTTGAAGGCTAGTTGGTTTACTAGATAGGGTACCAGCAGGCAGTAGGAGACAAAGAAACTTTCACTTTCCATCTTTAGCACATTAAGTTTACTAAATATTCACCTATAAAGATGAAGCTTTGAAAAGGAGCCCAAAAACAAACTCAGCTTATTAGACCTGAAACTTCCAAAAACTTTCACTGCTCTAGCGGTAAAGTCCAAAATCAATATTTAGAGCTAAAACTTCAGTAAACATAAAGAACCATAAAACTAGTTACCATTAGTTATAAAACTAAAAGAAAGTAAAGAGAAACCTCTAAAAATGCAAAACAATAAGAAGAATAAATTAACAAAATAGCATTTGAAACATTGAAGAGTTGGACTTATAGGGAATCAATTTGGTTAAGTTGCCAAGCTTCGGGGGCACTAGGTTTGTCAGATTGTTCAATCACTCAAAAAGAAAAAAAATTAATTTGAGAAAATATAGTAATTGATATGAAGAATAAGAGAGATTATCAAAGTTAAGATATAATAAGCCCACAAAGAAAAAAATTAATTATTACTAAAACCATAAAAACAACTATACAAAATTTGCAATCTAATGCACAATTGAGGTCAACAGTAATGGACCATTCATATAATAGATTGAATGTCTAAAAAATGTTTTGTGTTATCCAAGACATAAACAAAGAACAAAACTATAGGATTTTCAAGGAAAAGAGATAAGAGTATGAAGAATGTTAAGCAAAACAGGGACTAAACTCAATAATTTGGAAACTAAACCACTCTTACCTTAAATGATTTTTTCAACCATGAAAGTTATGACAAGTATTAACAACTACAATAATTTTAAACTACTATCAATACCAAAAGCTTAAACATGCACAACACAATAATATAACAAAAAATGATGTGATAAAGATAAAAAACATGACAAGACTCTGCAGCTTTTGTAAATTTTATTGCAGGATTCCTTTTACTGTTTTGTGACAATTGATTATGATTTTTCTTTTAATCAGTTGATAAGTGGACGAGGAAAATTGCTAATATTGCACGTTGTGTCCGTTTCACAGGTGGTTGGTATAATTCTTGCATACACACTTTGTCTTGATTATTTTTTAATGTGGAGATTGATAATCAATTTTTTGATAGTTATTAGAGACATGCACTGTTGTTGTGCATTCAATACTTATATATCTTTTCTAGGCGATTGGAGTTATTCCAAGTGCTACATCTTCATAAATAAGAAAGTGAGTTATGCAAGCTTGTTCAAGTATAGTGATGTAGACTAGTAGAAAAAATAGAAATAAGAGAGAAAATCAATGACTTTCAACTTTTGACATTTCACATTATGTGAGGAAACTTGTAATTGAGTTCATTAGGTTTACTATTGCCTTACTATACTTTTTGTTTCACAGTCTCAAAAGAGTATTGAATGCTTCAGCTTATTTGCATTTATTGAAGATCAACATATGTACCCTGTTTTTTGTTTTTTATTTTTTATTTTTCTTTTGTTTTTGGATACATGTGTTTATTCTAGAGATTCCAGCCTTGAGCAATTTTATTGATTGCTTGTCCTAAATCCATGTTCCCTGTTTCAAAGTGAAGCTCTCCTTTTGGTTTTTGTAATTGATCATGAAGTGTCTTTTTTATTTTATTTTAGGTTAATGGCACAAGCAAGTCAAAATGTATGTAACTACTTTAACTTTAAGCATTTCATTTTTATTTTTTCATGTTGAAGTTATTCTGACGGTTTCGTGGCTAATATAACAATGTTACTATTAAAATTCAAAAGCAATGTAACTGTTAAAATTCAATGTAGAAATAATCATATTATTGATGCTTTTTGTAGCCAGAGAAATTTTTCCTTACCTGTGAAGCAAGCTGGACTTACATAGTTTTTTCTGGTAATCTGTAATCATCCTCCACTAAGTATACAAGCTGAAAATTACTCCAACGCAAGTACTTGTGCGGCCTTTTTTTATTATTGTTAATTTCATTTTGGGATGTGCATTCACATGAAAAGAAGATCTGTTGAATACATTGTCTCTCTTTGCTACTTGATGAAATTGTTACTGGTTTATTGCAGATCAAGCTAAGGCAGGCATATATATAATTGTGAAATTATGTGTCCTAAAATAATAGTTCATCTACCTGATTTAATGGTAAGATAACTAGTATGTTGGTTTGATATTCATCCTTTTAACTAATTTTTATATATCCTAGCGCACTTTTGGCTGCTAACTTTACTGGAGTTCGGTTGTTGGGATTTTTGGTGCATTTGCGTATGTTAACTTTATTTACTAAATTTTCTTGTAGCTTCTATGTTCTTTTTCTTTTTTCTTTTTTACCTTTTACTTGCCAGGTAATTAATTAATGCAATTTGTATCTCAACTGCTACAATAAGAGCTTTGGATTTTGAATAAATTAAATGTTGATCAGCAGTCTCTAAAGATGGTCGAGAGAAAAAGCAACTGTAATGCATTTTCTTTCCTAGTAAAGAATGGTTTTTTTTTTCTTCTCGTGTAAATCTTATTTTATGTAATACACTATGCTTGGTTTATTTGTGTTAGAACTTTAATCTAAAAGAGATTTTGTAACAATACAATATTATCCATTTTAATGTAAATTGCAATTTTAGAAGTGACATAGCTTAGCGACAAAATAAGAAATGTAACTAAAAGTGAATTTTTGTAACTTGTTAGTATGGATAGACATGATATTATAGCAAGAACAACTATGAAAATACAATTTTGTAACAAAAGATTATATATACATATTAATGGCACCCAAAGCATACCCTAATTTTCTTTTAGTTTAGGACATGCAAAAATATATAGAAGAAATTCATTTATTTCACTATCAGTTGTACAACATGAATTGTATGCTATAAAAATATATTTATTTATGTCAAGAAAATGTATGCCATAATAAGTATATTTATGGGGTTTTTTAAATGCTTTTAAGGCAGGCGATGAATGCTATAAAAAATGATGACTTTTTATGGTAAGATTTTATACAACATACTAGGAGTGGGCAAAAATCGGCTGAATTGGACTAATTCGGTTTGGTCTGGTTATAAACATGTAAAAACTGAGTAAACTGTTTCGGTGCTTGGTTTTTAAAGATTTTTTCGCCGAACTGGACTGGACTAACACAACAACCCTTATATGTTGACACCTCACCTCTGAGATCAAATCTTAGCCATCCAAAATCATTTATCCCTCCTCCCACCCTTTGGTCAGCCTTAGCAAGTTTGCAACAGGTGAGAAGTTCCCACCTTTCCTCTCTTTCTCTCTGCTGAACTTTAGTAGGAAGCACAACAGGCGAGGTGGTGATGAATGGCGATGGTGACGGCGACGGGCCTTCCTCTCTCGCGGTGCTTCGTTTTCTTCCATGATGATTCCAAGTTTCCAACTCCATAGTTTTAAAAGTTTTCTCACCTGTCGAAATCTATACATATTGTAATCTTATGTTCTTCTAATATGTAAACATTCTACTTGAGTTCATCTTTGAGTAAGTTTTCATCCATGTAATGAAGCCTAAACCGATCGACTAAATCAAAAATCGACCGACAATTTCGGTTCGGTTTCTCTTGAAACAAATAGAGTTTTGGTTATGCTATTTTTCAAAATCGATTAGGACGGTTCGGTTTCAAAACCGACCGAAAATCGACTTGCCCACTCCTACAGCATACAAATTGTATGCCGTAAAGCATTTTACTGGTGCCAAAGCATGCTGTAATAAGCAATTTTTAATGGCGCGCAAAGCAAAGCATAACGTAGTAAGCAAAAATATATTAATTCATCTTTGATACTATGTTAGTAGAACATGTTATTGTGACGTTTAGTAAACATTTTTTTTGAGTTCAATATTCTCTACTATTCAATAAATTGAAATCTCTAGAATTAATTTAAATATTTGAGTACTTTCAATTTTTGAAAAAGCTACAATATGTTAGAATTGGATTAAATTTAATAGATTCTATCAATGTTGAGTCATGTGCGATGCACTTGACCCTTTAAAATTTTCTACATTGGTAGATAATTTTGGAATTAGAAGTGGAATGCAGTTTCTTAATTTTAAAAAGTTTATGGAATATGTGCGGAAAAAGATAATAAAATAAATTTTAAAAAGTTATGTGCGGCACGCGTGATTAAATTTTGACAGAATTAATTTAATTCAATCCAATACCACCGTATTAAAGCTTTAATAAACATTGAAAGTACTTAAATGTTTAAATTAATTATAGAGATCGTAACTTGAACAAATTGAATAATAGTGGATATGAAAGTGTAATTAATCCGTTTTATTTATCTCAAATAATTTTTTTAAATATTATGTTTTCTTTTTAATGAGTTATAGATTATATTCCTCTGTGTAGTATTTTTGGAAGATTTCAAGGGATATTGAAAAGTGTATAGTGTTTTAAACTTGCCTTCTTTTAAAAAGGATTTTTAGCATATAGATTGTTACTCATATGGATGTTGTATTCAAAATGAAGAATATGGTTGCTTTGTTCTCAATAAAAAAAAATATAATATTATATAATAATATTATATAATATTATAATATTATTATTTATTATATATTATTATATTATATAGAAATAAAATAGAATAAAATATAAATAAATATATAATTATATAGAATATTATATAGAAATAAAATATATAGAATATTATATAGAAATAAAATATAGAAATTTATAATATAATAATAGAAATTTATAATATAATAAATATATAAATAAAAAAAGAAAGTGAAAGTTTATTAATTTTATTTATTTATTCATATTAGAATATAATAAATTATAAAATATAATAAATTATAAAATTATAATTATATATAAAAATAAAATATAATATAAAAACGAAAGAGAATATATGGCCTAGCTCTGCTCCAATGTAATCTATACATTTCGTATCAGGAACGAAAAAAAAAAGCGGATATAGTCGAATGGTAAAATTTCTCTTTGCCAAGGAGAAGATGCGGGTTCGATTCCCGCTATCCGCCCGGAATAATNATATATATATATATATATATATATTAGCAAAGATTGGTCAATATAATAAAAGTTTATGTGAAGCCTATATGATAATGGTGTGATTTCAGTCAAGAATATATTGGATTTTGTATGACAAGATTGAGAGTAAGAAATTATATATGTATAAACTGTCATTGTATTTTTTACTGCTTTGTCCAAAATGTTCATTTGAAGCTAAAAAGGAAGAAATGGAAGAGAAGAGAAGGGTAGAATGGATTACTTTTTATTTTGATGCTGTAACCCATGGTCATAAAATTTTAAAATATATGGAACAACGTTGAATATGTTTTTTTCTCTATGATATTGTAATTTATAAGCTATACAGCTGGAATTTTTTCTTTAATTTTACTACAAAATTCACCAAAAATTACTTTACTATATAAGTAAAAAATAAAATAGCATTATTTTTTCCAAAAAACTAGATTTGGATAGTAATGCGTTGACTGTGTGACCAGATGCAATGCACATGAAATTTATAACAACAAAATAATTATGCATCAAACTCTTTTAGTATTTTCTTGTTAAGTATGGAATGTTCAGCAAAATCATTTAGTTATATTATCTTTCATAGGACCTGTAAGCAAACTGTATAGGCGCTCAAATTGACCAAGTTATTTTTAATCTATGCATAACATATTATGTGTTATTAAATATGTTTACTAAAAATATTTTCTTCTAATTTTATAAGTATTGGAACATATGATTTAAAAATCTACAAAATTCAAAGTTAAATATTTTGTAGTAATAAATATATAGTAAATGATATTTCAAAGTAAAAGTTAATTTTTTCAATCAAAAAAGTCAAAATTTTTGTTTTTTGAAATTTCTAGTCATTATTTGGAAATTAATTGATAGTGGACATTGATAAAAAAAAAAAACCTATTGGTGTAAAATTTGCCAATATGTCTAATTCGTAAATTCTAGTGGTCTGTAGAAAATTTTACATCTGCATTTACATAACAATAAACCATTGATCCAAAGAGGGATAACATCATAGTATATATATATATTTATCAAATATCACATTATGTATCCATATAAGGAATTAACATACTCATACCAGCGTAACATTAGTATGGGCAACTAAAAATATTAAATCTTAGCCATCTACATATGCTAAACAAATTAATTATAAATAACTATGTACATATGCTAATTTTGACGTCTGTTATGCTAGCTAGTTCAGGAATAAATACCCTAAACTAAGATAATAGCTTAGTATGATGCATCACTAAAATCTCATTTTCACAATGGCCCATTGTGGGTATCAATCATATTTCTTAGCAAGGAAGTTATAGTTTGGTTTTAAATAAATAAATATATATATATGTATATTTATTCAAACAATTGTTACACATTTTAAATGAACCTAATGAATTTAGGGTGTCATTTATACAATAATATACTCATTTGAAATATACTTAATTTTAGAGTGGCATGCAATTTTTCCACTAATACACTTAATAGTATCAATATAGTGTGAAAAAAATTTAATTTAACGAATTGATTGTATAAAATAATTGTAAGTGCAAATAAATAAAAGTCCTCTATAAGGAAAAATACACTTATACTGTACTATAACGGGAAAACAACAAGACCATCCTCAATATAGTAAAAAAATTCCACTTAGCCTCATTAAAACCTGTTTGAGGAAAACTTTAATGGGCAAACAGAAAAAAAGTACTAAGGTGTAAAGCTAAAAGAAATCTAAACAAATCTATAAACATTACTACCTATTACATCATCTCTACGTAGAGCCATACAAAAAAATCCAGAACTGAATTTGATCAAATAGACTGCTTAACTATGGGTGGGAGGCTTGCTTGAGTGAGTAGTGTTAGGCGAGTTTTTTGAATATGGTGATGTCATCTTTCGGCATAGCCATTTTGTTAAGGTGTATTTGGTGTGGTAAGAAAGTGAGATATGTCGTGCTTTTGAAAAAATGTTTTTAATTTGATGGATTCACCCTTATTATCTGAATAAAAAAAAATTATTTGTGTTTGAAAAAAATTTTAATTGTGGTTTTGAATTGAATAAAAAATTGATTTGATTGGAAACAACCACATATATTTAGAACAATGATCATGAAACTTTAATGGGACCCAAACATTGTGTATTGATTGGAAGCAATACACAATACCTAAAACCATCAATGGAGTTAACTTTAATGGGACCCCAAACATGAGAATATACTAATTCTAATGGTTTGGAACTAGACATGGTGGAAATGCCAAAAGGCAGTTTATGAATTTTATTACACTTGCAGGAAAAGCAATTAAAAACGCTTGTGGAGGACACTAGAAGAGTTGACGAAGAGATAATACTTTGAAGAATCTGGTTGGAAGGATGGTCGAGTCTATTATGCCAGTCATGGAAGGAGACTTTGACTGTAACATCCCGTTTTGAGAAAAATAGTAAAAAATTTCAAGTTTGACTAGTTTGACCTTAAGTGGGCCCCAGGGTTGACTTTTTGTGTGGTTATATTTTGGTTTTGACATTGGTACCGTTGTGTAGAGCTTGTCGATACGAGTCCGTAGACTAGTAGTATGCTTAATTCGGAGTTAAGACCGGGAAGTTATGGTCATTTTAGTGTGAAGAGCTTTTTGGTAATTTGGCAAAAACTGATATTTAAGTGTGAAAAAAGACGAAAATGCCCCTGTCTTCATCTTTAAATTTTGGCCAGATTCTGGAATTTTCCAGCGAACCCACGCCTCCCCTCCCCCTTCGCCTAGCCACCTTCCCACGCCGGCAGCCGCCACACCGTGGCCGGAGTTGGCCGACCACCACCCCTAGAACGAAGCCGGTAATCTCCTCTTCCTCCCCGTACTGGTGGTTCGCCGTGAAACGACCCAGATCGCCGGAAAACACAGGAAAATCGAGAGCCCGCGCAACCGTGAACAGTCGCGACACCATCTTTGGCTGGCCGTATCTCACTGTTCTGGTGGAGTTAGGGAGCGTGCTTGGTACCGTTGGAAAGCTGGTGCGACGATCTACATTTTGGTACCAAGATTGACCCAGAAAACCGCCGGATCACTGCGGAAAACGGTCGCGAAGTTTCGGAAAAACCACCGCGACAACCACCTTTCCACCCCGATCTACTCCGATCTCCAGCGAGTGGCACGACACAGCCACCACCACTGGCCTCAGACCGCGCCGGCGACCAGATCTGCAGCTGGCCGGACTCCGGTGACCACCCCACGCGCCCCATGCGCCGCCCACGCGCCGCCGCCGTCTTCCTCCACGCGCCGCTGCCGATCTCGTCCTTTTCTGGCGAGTGGGTGCTCACCACCCGTTCCAATGCATTCCTAGGGTCGTGGGCAAGCTTGCTGTACCTTCAATTTGATCTAATTTTGGTCGGATTCGAAAACCCCCAATCCCGGCCGAGGTTCGATCTTCCGGGACCAATTCTGACTATTGGCTAAGACGAATCCTAAAATTGAAGGTAGATTCTCGTTCCTTACATCTTCAATTTCGTTACGGTATAAAGTTTGCTGAAATCAGATTTGAAACGGGAAAATCTGTGTATTTTTGAGATTTTTACCAATTTGGGACATTTTCGTAATTTCTAAAAATATTGGGGTATTTTTATAATTACTGAAATTGCTGAGAAAACTTGTAATTAGTGTTTTAATCTTGTAATTGGAGATTTAGAGGACTCCTCTGAACCTTTGGTTAGTTTTTCGGTAATTAAAAGAATTTTCCGGTAAATTATTGTTAGGTGTTCGTGCACGTTTGAGGGCTGTACCGGAGATCCAGCAGGAGCACGCGTCAGACCTGTGAGTGCATTTAATTTTCTAAACGTTTTGGGATTATATATTATTATGATTTAATCGCATACGATTTGTTTTAATTGAGTTTCCTTGTGCATTTTAAATTATGCTTATTAAATATATTATATGCTGATTTAAATGGTTGATGATTTAAAACTATATATGCATTTGTGATTTTAATGGAATTTATATGAGATTGATGTTTTAAATGGTATTTGGTGATTTATGGAATTTAAAAAATTTTTGGGGCAAATTTTTGATATTCGAAAAATATTTGATTATTTTAGTAAAATTTTTTTCAAAAGAGAAGAGTTTGGAAAATTATTTTAAAAATAAAAGGATTTGAAAATTTATGATATTCGATGATGGATGATTTTAGAAATGATTTTGAGGAGTACCACACGGTATCGAGATGTTGATTGAGATGTATGATTATTATGCGTGCTATATAAATTATTATGCCATCCTCTGCTGCGGACACGTGTCGGGAGAGAGATGATGAGGATCCTGCCATGACTGATTTGGGTCGCCTGTTCGTTGTGATGAGTTTACCCCCCTCCCCCGCCTGTGACGCCATCAGGACGCTGAGGGTCACACGGCACGATACTATGCTGTGGTACCGATTTGGATTTATATGGATTGAATTTATATGATTTGGATTTATACGATTTGGATTTATATGGATTGGATTTACATGATTTGGATTTATACGATTTGAATTTATATGGGTTGATTTATATGATTTGGATTTATACGATTTGGATTTATATGATTTTCGATTCACGGTTGCAGTTATGATTTGGTATTCATGGATTTTGCCTCATGGTTTTAGATTGTGGATTTTGAATTTATGGGTTGGAGCCCATGGTATTTGGTTTTAAATTGGTTTTGGATTTAACAAATGTTTCTACTTGCCATTGTATACAAACATGATTTACAAATAAACTTAATTTTTCTTGTTGAGATTATATTTATGGTTCTAGTGATTGATTCATGTTTTCAATGATCGTTTTAAATTACGTTTTCGCCCCACAAACTGTATTATAATGATTTAATGATTTTGGGGATTAAACCAAGGGTTTTGCGAAATGATTTTCAAAACGGGGAACCTTTCAACTGAGTGACGTGAGTTTTGAGTGTAAAAGATTTAAACTGTTGAACTTGTATTTTGTAGTTATCTAGGAGCACTCACTGAGATTTTATATCTCACGTTTTGTGTTTTTAACTTCATTCCCTAGGTCATAGCTGCAGGTCCTCGTGAGCTACCGTCGGCATCGCATTCGCACTCGACTTTGGCTACTACTTCTTCTTATGTATTAAATCATGTTCTCTTTATTCGGTTTATTGTTGGATTTGTATCATTTATATTTTGTTATCTCACTTAGTGATTCTGTCATTCCCTCATTCTCCCTAATCTGCTATGTTATTTATTTCAGTACGGCTAGTTGTTTGTTGCAATGCATATCTTATCAACTTTTTTTGTCCTATTTATTATTTTATTGTTTATTGAACTCCTTTTCGGAGGAGGATTCTGTCGGCTGCCCTGAAGGGTTCTGGTGGAATCTTCCTCAGGCAGGGCCTCTCCGGTTAATCTGGAAGGATTTCCGGGGCGGGTCCTGTCATTGACACTTGTAAAGACCTGAAGAAAGATAAGAGACCGAGGTGCAGGAGTTGGCCACTAATACACTCCTTGCTTTGTGAGGACTTCTTAGAAGGCTCAATCCTGTCTGCATGTCCTTTATAAAAAAAATTGATTAGCAAAAAATTCAACAGATACTCTATTTGTTTTACAAAATTTTGACTAAGAGAGTAAATTCTTTGAATATCAGGAACACAGTAGACATCATTTAAAATAAACGATCGATTATTTGATTTAAGAACAGTTGTTTTTGTATGAGAGATGGTTAGGGAATTACCATTGCCTCCCATGATATCCTCAGTTCTTTCATAGTCAGAGTACAGTGAAAGATTGTGAAGTCATTGGTAATATGATGTGACCCTTCGAATTCAAGGAGCCAGCTTGAGTTTGTAGGTGGTTGAGGTGGTGAACCAAGAATACCATGGGTGATGTAAATCAGATTGGTATAATGTGCTTGTGGTGGCAGAGCTGTTGATTAGAGTTGGAGTTGCATGATGGAATGTATGTCCATTATTCACGGAGAGCAATACAATATCTAGCAGAGTGTCCTGGTTGAATGCATAGTTGACATTTGCTGCGGTAACCACTTGATCTGCCTATGTTGTTGGTTCGATTTGAATGAGAAAGTTGTTGAGAGAGATGTCGAGATAGAGATGGTCCTCTGCATTGCTACAAGAAAGAAGAAATTAGAGCCTTGGTGGCAACATATACAATTATTGTTGGCTTATCAGAACAGATAGTCATTCATTGAAGGTAGGTATCATGTTCAACTAATTATTCAAGTAACTCTTTAAAAATGATAGTCATTACTTGTCCTGACTGCCACTGAGATATCTTTCAGAGTAGGAAATAAGCCATTAACAATATATGATGTTAAATCATCATTATCCATAGGTAAATTATGTAATGCAAGTTCATCAACAACAATTTTAAGATCGAGAAGATAGTATGTAACCGTTCTACTTCCTTGAGGATTGATAAACCGTTCTAGAAGACCAAACACATGAGATCTTGATGGCTTAGCAAATGTCTTTGTAAGCTTGATCAAACATCATAAGAAGTTTTGGCTGAAGAGACAAGATGTGTGACTTCAGGTGCAATGGAGGCAAGTAGTGCATTGAGAATGAATTTGTCTTGCCTTGTCCAAAAGGTGTGCGCATAATTAATAAGTGAAGAAGTTGAACCAGAAGCTGCAGTAGGTAGGTGATGTGCGCATGGATCACATATATTTTTGTAAGTATACGAATCACATTAAGTGATAAAGTGATATTTCTAAGAAAGACATATATCGAACCCATATGGACTAGTTCCTAAAGTACTAGGATTCCTAAATCTATATGAGATATTTAAGCAACCAAATTGAAATTTGCAAGAACATAAAAATCATGAAAAAATTAAATTACATGGAAATTAAAAGAGAACAATGAAAATAATCTTCATATCAATAACAAGTGTCACAAGATTGTTACAATACAAAGATCAAAATAAAAATAAAAACAAAATGAACAATCTCCTTTGATACTGCCAATGTTGAGAGGATGATGGTGGTGAAGTCCAAGCTAATGCTAGGTAGGTAACAACACTAAGGTTGTGCCACTCAACCTTGACTTACCTCCTTGGCTCTCCTAAAATCTTTGTGCCATGTATGATCTAAAGTTAAAGGGAATGAAAATATGATGGAGATAGTGATGTTGAACCCATAGGGATTAGTTCCTAAGTACTAGAATTCCTAAGTTTATATGTGATATTAAGCAACCAAATTGAAATTTGCCAAAACATTAAAATCATGAAAATTAGAAGGGAACAATGAAAATAATCTTCATATCAATAACAAATGTTACAAGATTGTTACAATATAAAGATCAAAACAAAAATAAAAAGGAAAAGAACAATCTATTTTGATGTCGCCAATGTTGAGAGGATGATGGTGGTGCAATCCAAGCTAATGCTAGGTGGGTAATAACACTAAGGTTGTGTCACTCATTCTTGACTTACTTCATTGGATCTCCTAAAATCCTTGTGCCATGTATGATCAAAGGTTAAAGGGAATGAAAGTGTAATGGAGATGGTGATGGATGTAGGGGATCAATACAAATATTAAGGAGTGGGATGCCTGGTGATGTACAACTAGGGCTTAGTGTTGGATATGGTGGTTGGCTTTGGAGCTTCAATTGAGGATGAATGGTGGCTGTTTTGGAGAAGAAATAATGGAGAGAATGGTGAAAATGTTGGAGAAAAGATGGTGTGGAATGGTGAATATGGTATAGTGGAGATGGGTGGGGGCTAGAATTTGATTGTGAGGATAATGGTGCCTATTTTGTGTGGTTGTGGAGGTATGTTTGCTGATGTAAATTAAAGAAAAATATGGAAGAGAAAGAGAGGAAAAACATGGGAATGGAGAGGCGAGAAAGAGCCTTTAGGCTTGGAAAAGCCACTAGGGCATTGTTTTTTGTGACTGGCCGATTATGATGATTATATAAAGGTTAGGATTTTTATTCTATAACTTGTAAATAGGGTAGTAATTGAAAACATAATGGAGAAATTGGTAGCTGACCAGATTTTGTGTCATTTTACTATGCATGGCCGAAATTTCCAGATCAAAGGAGTAAGGAATGATGCCTCAATTCAATTTAGGTTCAATGTCAACTAAGTAAGGTAAGTTTCATCTCCAATTAATAAGGAAATAAATAATTATAAATTCCAATAATTCTTTTATTTTCTCATTTGATTTGATGACCAATATTCCATATGTATTTGATTAATTGATGTGACAATTGATGTGGAATCTTTGTCATCAAAGCTTAGGTGGTAATCCAAATAGATAAAACAAACTTCCTTTATTTATCACCAGTTCAAGTCTACCAGATTCAAAAATATTTTTGGGTAAACCAATGAGTTCTAAAATCCATCTCTTCCACTTGCAAATATTATATATATGTCTTAGCTGTTCAAGCATATATCATATGAGTGATTCCTACATCGGAAAAGCATTCAAAACTCAATTTTCTCACAAGAGCGCAAATCCATTGTAATTGCAAATTTTTTCAACTTTAAATAATATAATGCACTGATTAGATGATCCAATTACTTTGAAATTTTGCATAGATGATCCTTGAGGAGTTAAAAAATTTATGTAACTAGATTCACTCAAAATTACATCTTGTAGCTCCAGATATGTTTTAAAAAGTACTAATTATGTAAAATTCAACATGCTCCAAATAAGGAAAATTTCATACTTGCCTCAACTTGTATTATTCTTGATTCTTGATCTTAATTTGATCTTCTTCCTAATATTTTAAACTCATTTCCAATTTCCTCCACATAGATTAAATATTGCAACTTGGTCCCTCAACTATGTGAAAATTACCAAAATACTCCTATTGTGTTGATTTTGCCAAAATTCTTCTTTTTACCTACAAAAGGGAAAATAATAAAATGAATGCATTTTTTTAACAAAATAAGCACACTCTAGAAAATATTAAGCTAAAAGGATAGTATAAAATAATGTAATTTTTAGGTTTATCAGCAAGGTAAGTGGATGACAGATTGTGATTTCATCCACATATCTATAAATATCATAAGCAATGAGAAGTGAATCCCATTGGGTAGGTAATTATGGGAAGTAAGTTCTGGTGGTTAATTGGAGCAGTGTGATTGAGAGGAAGGATTGAGGATGATTAAGGTTTGATTGTTGATAGTAGGTTCCGATGTGAGCAATGAAATTGTAAAGGAACCAAAAGATGGGATGACAGAAGAAGCCAAGGTATTAGCTGCCATAAGAAAGACCCAGAAAAAAAAATCTCATTTGAGTGAATGATGCTATGATACCATAAATAAATATTATTATAATTGGAAAAGTTGATCATTTCATTAAACAAGCTTGTGGCTTTACAAGATAAACATGTGTGCAAGATATATATATACACTATAACATAAAAGCAGCTACAACGATATTGGAGATATTAACGAGAACCAAGGATGCAAATATTGGTATCGACAGAAATATCGACAGAATATCGATATTGATAAAAATACAAAAGAAATGACGGAAATTTATAGAAAAATATGAAAATTTTTTAATAAAACTTCAGGATATGCTTATTTATTATATACTTTATCAATTTAACTATAAAAATTGAAAAAATATTGAGTGAAAATCATATTTATCATAATTAAGAGATTTATAGCACTCGCTGACAGGAACAAAAATGTTATTAATTAAGTAATGAATTATTTATTAATTAGAATAATAATACAAGTACATAATTACTTAAATATGAGTTAATATCACATAGAATTTCTTTGTGGTTGAAAATTTTCACTCTTTTCTTCATCTTCATTTCTAGTTGTGTATTGAGAGAAATATTGATCAAAAAGCACCTCTCCTTGATAATTTTGCATGTAATTGTTAATATGCCAACCATATAGATATAATATTTCATGTGATTGTCTTTGCTGATAGTCATGATATGGATATGACGTTGATTGACTCTGTTTATAACCGTTATCCCCTGATGGTTGAGTTTGAGAATGTATCCATGAGTTCTTACTTGATGACATTCCATAACCATCTATTAAATAAAGATTATATTCACCTTCAATCCTCATTGATCCAAAATTTGTAGAAAAAGATTCATTTTCTTGTTGTGATATTCCCATTGTATCCATTTCTCTACGCGTATAATCTTTTTCGAGATAAATTATATCTTATATGATTAGGTGGGGTGAATTCTAAATTTTTGATCAAATAATTTTTTTAATTTGTTGAAAATTTATGCCAAAATAATCTTTTTCTTTTAAAAAAAATTATAACTATTTTTTTATTTTAATATTGTAATTAATCATTGGTTTACATTTTTTTTAATTATTTCAAATTTGCTTTCAAATTTGCATTTGAATGTGTATGTGTGTGTGTGTTGTTTCCTCTTGAAAGGATTGACCCTTTTGTCCATGTTTATATGCTGTGTGATTGACCATGTGCTGTGTGATTAACCCTGTGCATGTGTGTTTGATTGCATGTTGAGGCATAAAAGGGTGATTGAGATATGTGAAAGCTAATTAACATTTTAAGGGACAAATATTGAGGCATAAAAGGGTTTCCCAGCTAGAGAAGTATATATATGTTGAGTTAATTTGACATTCATAAGGAGTAGTATTTAGGGTTCATATCTTTGTCTTCCAATTCTGTTTTTGCTACTGAACTAGTTCTCCTAATAGTAAGCATCAAATTGAAATAAAAAAGAGTTTATTGTTTGCTATCTATTGAGTTATTAATAAAACAGTGAACTCTCTTTTTAATTTTTTTCCATTCTACTTGTATAGTTGTATGGCTGGCATAAATTTTTTTGGTTCTAATTATGTGGTTGACCTATGGAGAGTAATGTTTAACTGACTTAATCACTAACTAATAATATGGTTCGCATTAAATGTTATGTTCCATATTACTGTTGCTGGCTACATCATTTGTAACTGATTTTTGGACTACATTTGATTTTTTTAAGGAAAGACAGTGTGCATTTATGAGGTTTGAGATTGTACCGTTGAAGTGGAAAAGAGTTCTGCTACATTTGTGCATCCTCACAGGTATGCCATGCATTGTTTGTGTTGAGTTTATGAAATAGTATTGTAATATAGTTTATTTTGTGCATTTATTTCAATTTTCTTTGGTGTGGTAGAACAATTCCATTCACTTTTAGACATTCAGATGGATAAATGTTGGATGCAACTTCGAACTAGGTCTCTTTCATCTTATGTACAAGGGGTTAAGGACTTCATTTCTTTTGCTCTTAGTCATTCAAAATCTGAAAGCATCATTCGTTATCTTTGTTATAAGTGCAATAATTGGATTGAACGCAGCCCGGATGAAGTTGTCGATCATCTTTTTGTTAATGGGATTGTAAGGACATATGATCTTTGGATATTTCATGGAGAGGAAGGCATCTGTAGTGATAATGAGGATGGTTTTGAAGATGATGATGCCTATTTGCATGCTATGGATAGAGAGAATTTAGGTCATCATGACAGCACAATGGAAATGTTAAATGACCTAAACAATGCTTCGTATTTTAATGACTGGGTTGGTGAAACCAATTGTGGGTTTTCACATACAGATAACACTAGTGACTCAAATACATTCGCAAGGTTGTTTAAGAACGCTAATCAACCATTGTATCAAGGTTGTCCGAAGGTATCTACCTTATCTTTCATAGTAAAAGTATTGCATATGAAACTTATAAATAATTGGACATAATAAGTCTTTTGACATGTTACTTGAATTCCTTAAAGACATTTTTCCATCCGGTGCACATGTCCCTACTTCATATAGAGATGCCAATAAGACCATACGAAATTTGGGATTGAACTATATTAAGATACATGTGTGTAAGAATGATCGTGTCTTGTTTTGGAATGAACTTAAGTCAGCAAAAGTATGTCCAACATGTGGTGTGTCTAGGTTTAAGCTTCCAAATGGCATATTGAAAAAAAATATCCCCCACAAGGTGTTACGTTATTTCCCTGTGATACCCTGGCTGCAAAGATTGTTCATATCAATAAAAATAGCAGTTGATATGTGTTGGCACAAAGAGAACAGGATTAAGGGTGGAGTCTTAAAGCATCCAGCCAACTCTCAAGCTTGGAAGCAATTTGATTTTGAACATCCTTTATTTGCTAGTGACCCTCGAAATGTGAGGCTTGGTCTATCAAGTGATGGTTTTAATCCTTTCAATAATAATCGTGTTTCCTACAGCATGTGGCCCGTCATTCTAGTTGCCTATAATTTGCCACCATGAAAATGCATGAAGGATCCATATCTAATGTTGTCCTTATTAATTCCTGATCCTAAGGCTCCGGGTAATAACATCGATGTGTTCTTGCAGCCATTTATTTTAGAATTGAAAGAATTATGGGAAGTAGGAGTCCAACTTATGATGCACCGTCCACCAAATGTTTCAATTGTGTGCGGCTATATTATGGACTATTAACAACTTTCTTGCATATGCTAACCTATCAAGATGGTCCACAAAAGGGAAATTAGCATGCCTGGTTTGTGGGGAAGATGCATCATACGTTGCATTAAAACATAGTAGAAAAATATGTTATATGGGACATCGTCGCTTCATTCCGATTGATCACAAGCGGTGTCTCGGTAAGTGGATTGATTGTAGGGAATTTAGACCGCCACCAAAGTTGTTGAATGGTGAAGAAGTGTTAGAACAACTAAGTCATGCCACACAACCCATTTATGGGATGCCATCCCATGGAACAAATAAAAGAAAGCATGTTGGAAATGTTTTGAATTGAACCAAAACAAGTATTTTCTTCAAGTTGCCCTATTGGAGTAGTCTTAAATTAAGACATAACCTAGATGTTATGTACATCGAGAAGAATGTGTTTGATAGTATATTGGAGACATTAATGAATACCGAAGGCAAGACAAAAGACACATACAAGGATCGCCTTGATTTGCAAGCAATGGGGGTTAGTTCTGAACTCCATCCAGTGCATGAAAATGGCAATATATATTTACCCCACGCATGCTAAATTTTTAGCAATGAAGAAAAAATGAGTTTCTGTGAATTTCTCAGCTCAATAAAATTGCCCGATGGATTTGGTTCCAACATTACTAGATGTGTGAAAACAATCTAAAATTGTGTTTATTATATAGTAGGTCTAAAATGCCATGATTGCCATATAGTTTTACAGCAGCTTCTTCCTATAGGTTTGCATGGCTACTTACGTAAGGATGTGCGTAAGGCATTGATTGGGCTTTGTCTATTCTTTAGGGAGTTGACTTCTAAAACTCTCAAAATGGACATTTTAGACCACCTCAATTCTGACATTGCAAATATCGTTTGCAAACTTGAAAGAATCTTCCCCATTTCATTCTTCGACATAATGGTCCATCTACCAATTCATCTTTGCACATGAGGCAATGATCGGTGGACCATGTCAATTTCGATGGATGTACCCTTTTGAAAGGTATGGCCTATTCGTACTCTTCATCAATTCTATTTTCATTGTACTTACAATCTATATGCCTCATCTAACTTTTTATTCAACTTTTATTCCCTAGATATATGCACACTCTAAAAAGATATATATGTAATAAAGCATGCCCGGAAGGATCCATTGCCAAGGGGTACATTGATAAGGAATGCTTAACATTTTGCTCAATTTACATGGATGATGTTGAAATAAGATTTTATAGACTAGAAAGGAATAATGACGGTGGAGATGGCCAACCGAAAGAAAGTTTATCGGTTTTCTCACATAGTGCTTGGAAGTTAGGAGCACGCACTTATGTCGAACTTGACTTCACCGAGTGGGTAAAATTGCAATGGTATGTGCTGAATAATTGCGCTGAAGTGGCTCCATATCTTAAGTGAGTATCTAATTTAAGTTATTTAAAGTACTAAACTAGTTCGTATAAGTGAATACACTATTTTTCTTACTAAATTACTGTGTTTCTGTCCCTTTCTACATGTCAAGTAACCACATTGAACATCTTCAAAGACAGAATGTCAACGACATTTACACTAGACAACAAATTGAGTTTCCTAAATGGTTCCTACAGCGTGTAAGGATAACTACTTCAGTGAAATTCCAGCTGGTTCATTGATATTGGTAACTGAATACTAAGTCATGTAATATATGCAGGTAATTGACTTGGATGGTAATGACTCGGTTGATGTTCCACCATATTTGATAAATTTAGCAAGTGATCCTGATAGGCAAGTCAGTTGATATCGCGGTTGCATCATTAATGGACATAGGTTCCATACCCAAGAGCAGGAGTTAGGGAGAAAATCTCAATGCAGTGGGATTATTGTGAAAGCCGAACATAATAACGAAGTGATTAACTTCTATGGTGTTTTAAAAGACATCATAGAGTTATCATATATTGGAAACAACAACATATTCATGTTCAAATGTGAATAGTTCGACATTACGAACAAAAGAACTGGAATTTAAGCTGACGAGTTCAACTTCACTAGTGTCAATGTAACCAAAATGTGCTGAAAAAGATAAACATAACATACTAGGAAGTCAGGCTGAAGAGGTGTTCTTTGTGAATGATACAAAGTTAGGTAAGAATTGGAGAGTTGCTGAAAAGTTACAACCGAGGAACTTCTATGACTTAGTTAATCTGGAAAAAAACATCACACCTGATGCATATCAACAAGAAGAACAAATCAATTTTGTAGATGTTGATGAGGTTGATGGCAAGAAGGATTTCTTGGGACTGATTTGGAGCCATTATTGGTTGCTAGACAAGTCGAAGATGATGAGGCAGCTTTAATTGAAGATGATGATGCAGCTTCAATCGCAGAATCCGCTGATAGTGATGGTGTCATATAGTTCATGTTTAGGGCTATTATATGTGGTTGTGGAACATTAGCTTTTAGTTGTAACATTATATTTTTCATGCTATGTAATGCATGTTGTATGTTAAACATTGTCTACTGTTTTTATATTAAAAAATAAAGTTTGGAAACCATGTAGTTTGTGAAAAAACATATATAAACTTACTGTCTAATCATGCAGCAAGAAACAACAATGAGGAATATGCATGGCACATCAACCAGCCACCGAGGAAAACTTCCTGTGAGGTCTTATCCTCGGAAAAGGCCAATCAATTGGAATGAAGTGGCTTTATTAGAGACGTACAAAAGATGAAATACAACATTTCAATCACGAAGGCCAGCGTGGGCACTTTATGAGGGTCTGTTCATATCAACCAATTTTTGTGTTTGCTTGCATCTTATTTTAGCCGATTTAAATTTTACACCATTCATAATTAATGTTAGACATGACTGATCGCAAATATTGTAGGAGAATGTTCGGCTCTAGTAGTGAGGACATCACCAAGAAGGAAAAGCCAAAATGTAGACAATGAGGCAGCACTTACCACTCCTCCACGTGAAATGCAGCAACCACAAGGTAACATCCCCCCATTGTAGCTATATTCAAGTTGTTCATCACTTGTTATTGCTTCATTAATTAGATAAGTTGGGAGATTAATTACAATACCATAGTAAAATAATTAATGGATTTATTGAAAAAAATTGCATGTGTTGCTGTTTTTACTATGGTTAGGGTTACCATGTGTTAATTTAATGCTCACTGGATATGAATACTGGTTAACTACAATTCTCTTTTAATTTCCTAAATATGATTGGTCTGTTTTTAAAAATTGCTGTAGAAATTCAATTTTAATATCATTATTTTCTGTTAAGATGTAGTATGATGGATGCCTGCATGAAAATATAGTACATCAATTAAGAGTTTAGAATGATCAACAGTATATCTTACATTCTGCATATTTTTCACTAAAATAATTAGCGGTTGACCTATATTATGACTAAAGGTAGAATCTTTAACGAGTCTTCATGTAAATGTGATTGATCTTAAATATGAATCAAGATTATGGGCAATTTTTTGAGACAGATTGCACCAGAATATAAGATGTCAAGTTCGAGCTCTTGTTTGGTTATTCCATCACCTTGTAGTGGATTCATAACTCTCAAATTATTAATAATGGAAACTGTCTTTCTTATTGAAGTGTTTCAAATCAATGTTTAATTCTGTTAAATATAAAATATGTCATGTTAGGCTTGATTTGTATAATCAGACTTTGAACTAATAAATGGACATGGTTGAGATTATGGTTAGGTTCATCACGTGTTAGGCTTTACATAAAAATCTATACATTGAATCCCCACCTTGTGAACTAATAAATGGACATGGTTGAGATTTACTATTGTAGGAGAAACATCATCTCAAGCACTTAGATCATCCATCCCAAGGGAGCAAAACGTACACATGAAGACAACACTTACCACTCCCCAACATGGTGTGCAGCAACCATGTGTTAGTGGATCCTGTGGAAGAGGCAGGAGCCGAGTGAAGCTGCATACCAGGAGAAGCCCAAGAACAAGGGTGTTTGAAAAAGCGATTTAGTTTTGAACCCTTTCAGGTAATTTATAAGCTTCCAAAGTGGTTGATTTGGCAGTATCATCATATTCGTACTTGGATTTTTTTACGTTCATCAATTTTTCATCTTAAATTATGTAGTAGTGGAATAGAAAGATTGGGATGTTATTGATTACTTGTTTTTGGTCTGATAATATGTTTTTTGGTAATGGAAATTGAAAAAGATGTGTTATTGGCTTGCATTTTGTATTTTATGTTGACATTTGTAAGCTGGCCAAAAGTTTGGATGATGTCAAGTTTGTATAATGCACTTCATTGATATTATGTATTGAGTTTGGATGACAAAATGAATGTGTTGTGCTGAGGTGTGCTCTAGGTAACTAGAATTGGATGCCATATGTAGGACTTATTTACAGTGTATGTCAAGTTAATTTGTTTTAACAAGAATATTAGGGATAGAAACTAGCAAATGGACCAAATGTTGTGAAAGATTGCAGCTTTGTGTGTGTGAACTACAGTGTGTGAAACATTTATGTAAGTTATGTAAATCAAAGTAAACTAATATTGCTTTATGTTATAATAACATAAACATAGAGAAGGAATGCAATCAATAAGATAAATCGTGCAGCAAGAATGATTAATCACTGTGGAGGAACGAAGTCCTTCTCTCAGACTTGTTACAATTTGGTCAGATTTTTTATCCTTTAGTGAATAAGATGAGGCTGCTATATGTGATTGCTATGTGTTTGCCATAAAAGCAGACTATATGTACTAAACCGATAAACAATTTACATTGTAGGGAGACACTGAAAATGGATAGTTGCTTGGGAGAAAACGACTATGGGAAGAGACACATTTCAGCAAGAAAAAGAACAAATGGGTAGATGACGTATCAAAAGAAGTTTATGTAAGTATACATTTCGATGGATGTTAATATAAATGCATATGTAAATGATCACTAACTAGTATGCATAATTTTCTGGTAATCAAAGATGGTTGATATCTATTTTTTAGCTTTAATATTTATCGAGCAGCACATCCCGAAGTTTATGTAACTGTTTTTCTGGATAAAGTACTTGAGTTGGAGGATGAGACACAGGAGGAATGAAACATTGAAGTGGGGATGATGAACTATTTGATATGGTTTTGTAGCAAAAATCTGGTTACGCATTTGGATTAGGTGAAGGTACGAAGCCCCGAAGATCTAAATCATGGAGGGTTCAAAATGCTTTAAGAGAAGCTGAAGATGCATAAAAAATAGAGGAGGCAGCAGAACAAAAAGCTGCCAACGTTGAGGTGCAAAATGAGGAACTGAAAGAAATGCTGAAAGTGTATGAGGATCGTCATAACAATTACATGACTTACATAAGGGAAATGCAGCTGCGAATGGACTCCTTTGAGCGTAATCTACCCACTGAGACAACTCCTAATGATGGAGGTATTTGTGAATTAACAAGTAGATGTTTATGAAATTGTGTTAATGAGCCTTACATAACGTATGTGTATGAAATTGTGTTGGCGGTTTCTGCTTGACTGATGTGCAGGTTCCCTTAGCTTGGACTCAGAATGAATGTGGTATGTAAGCTGATACCTTACTTTTTGAGATGGCAGTAAATATTAGTTTGAAGGCCAAATGTTAATATATATTTTTTGAAAATGTTAAGTGCTAACATCTTAACTTGCACATGCTGTGATTAGGTAGTGAGAAACTGAAATACAACAATACTGAAACTTTACACTTATCCATATTTTGTGGATAGTAATGTTTTGGCATGGTTAATTATAAGTAAAGCAGAATATTTTGATAAGCTACATTTCGTTTAGTATTTGTTGGTTGGTTGTGGATGCAATTTGGAACTTATATATGTTTTATTTCAACATGTAAGTAACTAATTAATATGGGACTGGTAAGGTACAATTATGTATAACTTCCGTGGCTAATATAAATAGCCACGAAACATAAGATATTTGGTGGCAAATTGAACTGTTTTTAGTAATGGAATTTATTGTTCGTGACTAAAAAATATGTAATATGTTATGAAAAACTCTTTCGTGGCTAATTAAATTAACAATTTGCAAGAAAGTTTTCCATGGCTAATGGATAGGATGTAAGTAATGGAAACCACTTTGTGATAAAAAGTACAAATTTAGTAACGAAAACGACTATCGTGGCTAATATAATGTACAATTAGCCAGAAATATTTTTGTGGCTAATTCGAGCGCAATTTAGTCATGGACATAGAAACCGTGACTAAAACATTTTGAATTAGTCACGAACAACATGTTGTGACTAATTCACGAAATAGTCACGACAATATTCGTAACTGATTCACATACTTAGCCATGAAACCAGCAGTTTCAGTAACAAATACATTGAAATATTCCAAAATTTTGGAATTGGCCTTCAGTCACGAACTACTCTCTTTTTCGTGGCTAGGGACTTTTAGTGACGCACCTACTGTCACGGTATTGTTATGACGTGGTTTCGTAACTGAATGGATTCTACGAAGAAAAAATGGCCTTTAGTCACGAAAGGTCGTTGTCGCTGTAGGCCAGATTTCTTGTAGTGCCCCAAGGTCTTTTACGTTCTTATTGTTTTGGAAATACCGTTTAATCACAAAAGTTCCACGTGGCAATACGATTTCGGATGTCAACAATATCTTTATGCAATTTTGTTGCTGAGAAAAAAAAATATTTACAATTGATATGAAACCAATTTAGTTGGAGAGAGAGTGTGGCGTTACAAGTCTAGTATAAAACAATTTAGTGAATGTATTATCGAATTTTGAGTAAGTGGAACAAATGAGTATTGAATTAGTTAAGTATTTTAAGTAGTGAAAATAAGTAAGAAATATACATATAAAGAGAAGTGTAATATGGAAATGCTATAAAAATGGGTTTTAACTTACATTATTGTAATAAAATGTTTTGTAATATTATTTTATTGTATTACTAGAGGAAGGAACTATTCAGGTCGAACAACAAAGAGCATCCAACTGAGGATAGGCGTCAATGCGAAGTTCTTTGTGAGTGAGAACACACATATATATATATATATATATGTAAATGCATGAATATATATATATATATATATTTTATGAATTGGTAATATATTCAAAGTTTATATGATTAAGAAATATATATATTTTTTGATTAAATAAGTTTTACAAGTATATATATATACATACAACCACGCTATAAACCCCAAAGTCTGGGTTTATAGCGTCCCCTATGCACCAGTCAAACTCCTCCAAAATTACAACAAAATCAACTCAATTTTGAACCCCACGTGGGAGGCACGTGGTCAGTCAATTCCCTTCCCCCCCTTCCTCTGCGATTAGTCCTCATTTTTCTTTGATTTTTTTCTTCCTCGCTTCTCCTCTCCCCTACCTCCCACTGCAATTCTCGGCTTTCTTCCCCCTGCCTCCCTCAGCCCTGATGCAACATTCCTGGCTCCCTAGTCATGTAGAAACAGCGCATCCGCCCCCCTTCTCCTGGCACTATGCCCTAACTCAGTTGTTGCCCAGTTACACATCTCCATCCTTCCCAGTTGTTGCCCAGTTACACATCTCCCTCCTTCCCAGTTGCTCACCAGAGCCTCTGTCTTTTGGCTGTGTCGACCATCCCTGACAAACGAGCCCTCCCCCCCCCAGCCCGGCTGTGTCGATCATCCCTGACAAATGAGCCAATTCCAGCCCTCTCGCTATCTGGTGCTTGTTGTACTGTAGTTTATTTCTTTTTTTATTATTATAAGAGAGGAACAAAAATCAAGAATAAATGTTGTTAACCATATAGTTGTTTCTTTTAAAATATTTACTCTTACCTATCAAAAAAAAGAAAAACAAAGAAGAAAAAAAAAAAAACAAATTCTGGTGTAGTTGTTTAATGGGCTACTTATTTCAGCTAATGTATTTCTGAACACATCTCTTTCTGCAGAACTTATGCTTTTGGAATCACAAATTCGATGAGGAAAATTTTTGGAGGAGTTGAATAAATTTTCAAATGAATTTTGTTGCAATACTAACAAAATTAGATGAGGAAATATTTGAGTTGTGCTAATGTATTATCTTTTTAATTAGTGAGACCTTTTGTGTTTTCTATTTTAATTAATGAGACTTTTGTTATCTTTTATTTATGGAGTTAAAGTTTTGAATTTTATGGTATAATTAAATTGCTTTAGAGTGCTGCACATTATAATAGACCTGGTTATTATTCTTTGTACTGTTGGAAGCAGTCCAAATTTTAATGTTTCATAGTCCCATATTATAGTTCAATGTTGTGGTATGTGGCTAAACAAAATTCCTCTCAATTTATGCAAGTAGAGTTTTCTTCATAACTAGTTATCTTCATTTGATACAACCACTTGTTATCTAATACCAAATACAATATCATTTAAACAAATCTATATAATTTTCAAAAAATAACACATTGATATCATAGCTACAACAATTATACTTAACAATTTCTAGTCATATTCACTTTTTTTCTGTCTCATGAGATGTTCCACAACACTTTGATGTTGGTGCATTAGGCCATTCACTTTGGATGTCAAGTCTTGCACATTATAATTTAGTATATTGACTTCTTCAATCAAAGATTCTATTTTATCCATATTCCCATGATCTATTTTATTATCCCATACAAACATTCCACAATAAATACCATCCTGCAAAATGCTTTTATAGTCAATATATAAATAATTTATATAATAAACACCATCTTGCAAAACACAAAATATAATTTGGTAAATTTACCTTAGAATTATGGCATTTCCAAAATTTTCGGTTTGGATTCTTTTCGCTACAAGAGATGTGTAACTTCATGTTACCACCACATTGACATTTTAATTGCCAAGAACTTTCATATGCATTGGATGTCGACATTGCTGCAAAGTAGAGGCATACAACAATATGAACATCAAACATATTTGTGCAAAAAACAGATAGCATTGGGGAAGGAGGCACCGGTTCAGGTTCAAAAGGACGGCTAAAAGCCAGAGAACTATAAGACTAATATAGTCTTATCATTTAGCATTTTTAGGCTTACAACACAAATTTATTAATTCAAATGAGCTTTGGCAGAAACAAGCCAATTACAATTTGTATATACCATTTATTACAAGTATGTCTTCCCCCATAAAAAGAAAGGATAAAATGAACACTTATTAGTAGCACCAAGAAAACAACATGAGTAAGCTCACCTGGCAAATATAAGGCTTAAAATTTTGGCAATCCTTCTAAACTAGATTTTGAAATTGTTTACAAGCCCTCTTTCAATTCCACCTACAAAGGCATACAAAATTATTATGTTATATATATAGTTATAATATAACTTTGATCTCATGAGAACTATATATCATAGTGTTAACGGTTTAGTTTTAAATCATTTATTGAAATTATTTTTATAACATTTGTCACGTCATTGTATTTATCACATTGTAAGTTAATACATGGTTTCTAGAAGATGAATCCTCTATATATAAATTTAGGCATACGATGTTGTCTAATAGAAAACATAGACCTAATTATGTAGGTGTCAAATACAATGTTGAAACATATACATGTATGTATGAACTTTATACACAGGACATCCCAAATAACATCAAACAAGTTTATATATAAATCTCCTTGCAGCTCATGAACTAGTGTGCGACATTACCAGTAGAAATTACATTAGAACAACTCAAATATTGACTCGTCTAATTTTGTCAGTACTGCACAAAATTCATCTGAAAATTTATTCAACTCCAAAAATTGTACTCATCGAATTTACGATTCCAAAAATAGAAGTTATACAGAAAGAGATGTGTTCAGAAATACATTAGCTGAAATAAGTAACCCACTAAACAACTACACCAAAATTTGTTCTTTTTTTTTCTTTTCCTTTTTTTGATAGGTAAGAGTAAATCTTTTAAAAGAAACAACTACATGGTCAACATCATTTATTCTTAATTTTTGTTCCTCTTTTATAATAATAATAATAGTAATAGTAATAATAATAATAATAATAATAATAATAATAATAATAATAATAATAATAATAATAATAATAATAATAATAAAATAAGAAAAAATAAATAAACTACAGTACAACAAGCTCCAGATCGCGGGGGGGCTGGAATGGGCTCGTTCGTCAGGGATGGTCGACACAGCCAGAAGACGGAGGCTCTGGTGCGCAGCTGGGAAGGAAGGAGATGTGTAACTGGGAAGCAACTGAGCTAAGGCACAGAGCGGGGAGAGGGGGGCTCGATCGCGCGGGAGAGGGGGACTGTTTCTACTTGGTCAGGGAGCAGGGAATGCCAGGTCGGGGCTGGGGGAATAGGGGGGAAGAGAGCCGGGAATTGTAGTGGGAGGCAGGGGAGAGGCGAAGTGGGGAAGAAAAAAAATCAAAGAAAAATTGAGTTGGTTGGGGCCGGGGNATTGAGTTGGTTGGGGGGGGGGGGGGGGGGAATTGGCTGACCATGTGCCTCCCACGTGGGGTTCAAAATTGAGTTGATTTTGATGTAATTTTAAGGGAGTTTGACTGGTGCGTCGGGGACGCTATAAACCCCGACTTCGGGGTTTATAGCGTGGTTGTATATATATAAATAGATTGATATATATTACCTTGTTATTCCCTGGAATAAATACATACATATTTATACATGTGTTTAAAAGAATACTTTATTTATAGATTTAAAGTAAATTTTTGTGAATGTGATCGTATATGTGTAAATTTCTAAATGAATGATATCTATTGTTGGTGATTACTAGGGTGATGGGGTATGCCACCAAGTAGGGATGTTGATATTGATGATGCTTGGACGATGGTTTATGTCTCTAAGTTGTTATTTGGGTGATGGTTTATGCTGCCAGATTGTGTATACGTTTTTAAATATATGAAGGGACAATGGTTTTTCACAGAAAAAGTTATTACCTGCTCAGTATATGATGATTTGTTCACATATATGTTGTAGCTTTCACTGTGGATTTTATGGTTAGTTTACATGCCTGGTATATATATGATGGGTTCATATATATATATATATGTCTTGTGACTTTTCACTAGAATGTCCCCCATATATTGTTATTACATTGATATGTGTGTGTTGTTTTGTATTTCAAGACACTTTGACATAAACAAATATATTAATTATGTTATATATATATATATATATATATATATGAACATTTTGAAATTTGGAAGATGAACTAATTTCAAAGGATGTTGCATGTATAAACAAATTTTTATATACGTTATATATGGTTAAAATATTATTTTCTTACCTTAGTTTCTACTCACTGAGTATGAAAATACTCACCCCTCCAAAAAACTTCTAAATATATTTCAAGTAGTTCTTGGATTTTTAGCCGTGCTACTGTTACTAGTAAGCCCATGAGGATTGAGTTAGAGGTAGTAGTAGCGTACTTAGATTTTACGAAATTATGTATTAGTTGTGTAGTAAATTGAGGTATGTTAGAGATATATTTTGTAATCGAAGTTTTTATAATTATATCATGAGATTTATGTATATGGATGTATTACTGAGAGATTTCTTGAATTATGGTAGAGTTTAGTGAATTGCAATGTTGTGGAATTATTTTTTGGACTTGGAAGTACTTGTATTTAATTTGGGAAATCTTACAAATTCAGACCAAACTCTGCCAAAATTTCTATAAAATTTTCTAGCTTTATGAGTTTTGGTGATGAAATTGTAATTAAGGTGGTTGTTGATTGCTTAGTGACTTAATCAGCATGATTAAGTGTTGCATGCAGGACTTGGGTAGTGAGGTCCTGTCAACTTGGTATCAGAGCAGTGTTATAAAGAAATGTAGTGAGATGTTGTGAAGTTAGTGTATAATGTTGAATGCTTTGAGATTGATGATACTTGAATTTAGTTGGTTGTCAGTGAATTAAGGAATGTATTTGGTTTGAAGAAGAGGATTTTTTTTTTTTTAATTTATCTTTTGATGTTTTATGGTCTTTTGGACTTTGGGTGATGCATAGTGAAGGGAAGAAGATTATTGTTTTAAGCTTTTTGTTTGAAGAGTGATTTCAATAAAAGCTTTTTTGGATTTTAATGTGGGTTAATTTCGATATTATATTAATGGTGATTTTTGAGCTTGTTCTTCAAAGTTAAGTGTGTATGTGGATAATGGTTTTGACTTAAGCAACAACCTTTTTACTTGTTTGGACTTATATTATTGATGGTCAAGCTAGTTCGGAAGTATTTTGTTAGAAGATTGGTAGAAGAAAAGCTTATATTGTTTGGTTGCAATTGTGGAAAGAGTTAGTATATGCAAACTTTTATGAAGTGATTTAATAGTTCAGCTTGTTTAAGTTAAGTGGCTTAACAACTAAGAGACTTCGCGGTTAAGCTTGTATGTAGTCAATTTTATGGTTTAGTTTTTATTTTCTTGTACTTTGATGTTTAAAAGACAGAACTTTGAGGCTAAAATGGCAAAACGCTTTAATGAGAGGCTTAAATGGACAAGTATAGCTCATTTTATGTTAAGAATATTTTTTTTTGAATAAGAGTTAATGCCATTGGTACAGTTTTCTAGAGGAGAAATTGTAATTATAATTTAATTATAGACAAAAATTTGGTTGATGTAACGTAATTGGAAGTTTAGCTTTGGAGTTTGAGAACTATGTATTGAAATTTGGTTTATATCAACCATAGAATGAATCTTGATGTTTAAATAGTTTTTCTATTTCAGTGTACAAGTAAATTTGTGGAGATGTTAAGGTGATATTGAAATTTGTGGAGTTGATTTTTTTCGGATTGATGTTTTTCTTGGAGATAAGTGTTTTGACTGGATGATATGAAATAAAATAAGGAATATGTTGAATAATTTTCAATGGTTGTAGAGAAAAGTACTAAGACTTTTGTCTTAATTGGTGATAAAAAGATATACATATATTTGGGAAAATTTATAAGTTTTGCTTCTCTCCTTGGTTGTCAATTTTGAGGACTTTATTAGGCTTAAAGAGAATATTAGAGGCTTCCATTAGAATAATTGTGAGACTTTTACTTTGTGGTTGAGTGAAGTATTGAAAAGAATTAAGTTGGTTGGTATTTTGAGTATTAGAGAATCCATAAGGAATATGGATTTTAAGAATGAAAATTTAAAAATTTATGAGAAGAGGTGATTAGATGTTCTTGGTTTTAATTTTGACTTCTTTAGTATTTGAGTCGCGGTATTAGATATTAATATCTATTTCATATTTATTAATTGATGAGTGGATTATTTTATGAAAGGAGTTGTATTCAAGAAACCTATGAAACTTGAAGTAGCATTTAAATGAGAGTGTACGGTGATGTCCCAAAGTGTAATTTCTACCATGAGTACAATGAAATTGTTGAAAAAAGGATGTCAAACAAATCTTACTCATTCATGTGTTTGCTACTAGAGAAGGTAGTAAAGAATTAGATGAAATACAAATAAGAAGAGTCTTTCGAGATATTTATTCTTGAAGAATTATCTAGTTCACTTCCATATGGAAAAGTAGAGTTTACAGTGTCTATGACATCATAAAGAATAGTTTCAGAGGAGCTGAGAGAGTTAAAATATCAATATAAAAAAAATGGTAGACAAAGGATTTACCAAACCTAGTGTCTCGTCTTGAAGTGCACCAATTTTGTTCAAAGCCAACAAAAGAGTTATGCTTCTAAAAGAAGAAAAGATTTGGAGTTCGAAATAGGTGATTGAGTGTTCCTTCATGTTTTTCCATGAAATGGTGTATTTTGATTTATGAAGCATGAAAAGATAAGTCCTATTGCTTTGGACATTTCTATATATAAGAGTGATTTGGAGTCATTTCTATAAACTATTGCTTCCTCCAAAATTAGTAAGGATTCATCATGTTTTCGTGTATCAATATTATGAAAGTGTACAGATTCATCTCATGTCTTGGTAACACCACCAATAGGGATTAATAATGATTTGACTAATGAAGAATAACATATACAAATCTTGGATATCAAAGACCAAGTCTTAAGAATCAAGAAAATACCGTTGGTGAAAGTGCTTTAGAATAACCGCGGGGTGAAAGAAGCATTAAGGGAATGGGAGGATCAAATGATAGCATGTTACCTCCATCATTTTAGGCATCTTTTTTTCTTCTTTCTTAATTTCAAGGACGAATTTTTTTTAGGGGGTAATATTTGTAACTCCCTAGCACCTAAGTAGTGTTTAATTAGGTAATTAGAGTTAACTATGTTTTGTGTAGGGACTAAATTAGTTAAAATATTGTTAATTATGTTTTGATAATAATATGAAAAATACTAAAGGTAATATAAGGAAAATAATTGTTAGATTAATAGTTTTGATGTATAATAAAAGTCGTTGACATTTTGCTTTAGTTTTAAAATTTAGTCTAAGCGTAATTAAAATTTAAAGTTAAAATGAATTAGTATCATTAAGTAGAGTTAATACATAAAAAAATAAAAATAAAAAATCAAAGAGAAAAGAGATTAATAAGAGCTAGAATGACCTTTTTTCCCTTGAGATTAAATAAGTATATGAATTGAAGGAAGGGAAAAATTGGAAAGTGGAAAAGTTGAGAATTTATTTAGTCTTCTTCTTCCTCCCTCACGCTAGAACACCATTTCCTCCATTAATGGGAGCTGGCCAAGCTTTTGAGAGAGAAAATTTTCAATCTTCTTCAAGTCAAGCTTAGAAATATGTTATCCATAGGTTTTTAAGCATTCTAGACACTTTGGTGAGGTTAGTTTTAACTAAAAACCACTTTAAATATGAGATTTGGGGAGTAAGCCGAAAATTCTTGTTCACTAGATATTAAGAGATTTCGGCCACCTCTCGCCAGAATCTTTGTACCAAAAGCTCCCTCTCTCACTCCTTTACAAAACCCATGTTAAAGATTTGACAAAAGGGACACAAAGGGAATTTTTCAGATTTTGGAAAAATTGGTGAAATTTGACTCCAAAGTGAAGGTAAACATGTTTCCTATGTTCATTTATATTACATAATGATAAGCCTTTATAGTCTAGACTTGGAGAATGAGAAATTAGTGAGATTGTGAATTTTTGTATAGGTTTTGATGAGAATATTGTGATGATTTATGAATTGAAATTAAATTGGATAATGATAAATTATGGTTAAGAGGTTTGGAAGAATTGTGAGGATTGATTATGTATTTGGTTGAGAGTTAATGAGTTTAGTTGAAAAATTTGAGTGTATAAAGATAGAGAAATAAATTGGAAATTATTCTTGATGAAGTTTAAGACTAAGATTTGTGTATTAATTTTTAAAAATTATGTGAGAATAAATATTATCAATAAGCCTAAATGATATAGGAAAATTTACTTAACTAGTCTAGTAGAAAACAATTTAGTGAATGTATTATTGAATTTTGAGTAAGTGGAACAACTGAGTATTGAATTAGTTAAGTATTTTAAGTAGTGAAAATATGACAGGACCCGACCCGCTTGGATCCTGCCTGCGTGACTTAATGTTGCCACTAAGCCACAAGCAGTCGTGAAAGTCCGCTGAACCATTTTTCAACAGAGGTAACAACCAACAGACCGAAAGGTTTTCTCTACTGCAGGAAATTCCATTAAAATTTCTGCAGCATTTCGGCTGTTTACTAACACTCCCCAAAAGCAAAACTACAAGCCTGCAAGGAAAACCAGTCCTAAACCATATTTATTCTATCAGCACGCAAATTCCCACACGAATAACCACATCTCAATAATTAATTCAACACTCGCAATACAATATATCTGTTATATTTTTCCCGTAGCTGGACTCAGTATGAAAACTGAGCTGCCTACATACCCTTACTCAAAGGGATCAAGCTACCTGTAGTTCCGACAGCATAATTACACCAAATACGCTACAGTCAAACACATTCACAAACTTAATGTACATTTCTCAGTTATCACATATACAAACACACTTAATTTCCATCAGGGCTTTTCCAACAATTTAATAAAAACAATATCCATAGCTTGGCGGCATGATTCCTCGCCCAAGCTAGCAATACCCAGCTTGGCGGCATAATTCCTCGCCCAAGCGGTTTTCAACCACACAATCATATTAAATTCAATTACATAGTATATTCCGAAAATTGAATGAAAGCTCATAAAAGTCCTCTGAGCTTCCAATTATAAGATTAAAATACTAATTACTAGGATTGCCCAATATTTTAGTAATTATAAAATATCCCAATATTTTCAAAATTTACGAAAATGTTCCAAATCAGCAAAAATCCCCAAAATATATAGATTTTTCCGTTTCAAGTCCGATTTCAGCAAACTTTATACCGAAATAAAATTGAAGATGCAAGGAACGAGAATCTACCTTCAATTTCAAGATTCGTCGCCGCAATTGATCGGAATCAGTTCCGGAAGATCGGACCTCGGCCGGGATTGTGCGTTTTTTTTATTCCGACCGAAATTGGATCAAATCGATGGTACAACAAGCTTGCCCACGACCCCCGGAACGCATTGGGATGGGAGGTGAGCACTCACTCACCGAAAAAGGAGGAGATCGGCGGCGGCGCGTGGAGGAAGACAGCGGAGGCGCGTGGGAGGCGCGTGGGGTGGTCACCGGAGTCCGGCCAGCTGCAAATCTGGTCGCCGGAGCAGTCTGATCCTCGTGGTGGTGGCTGTGTCGTGTCACTCGCTGGCGATCGGAGTAGATCTAGGTGGAAAGGTGGCTGTCGCGGGTGGTTTTTCCAAAACTTCGCGGCCGTTTTCCGGTGTTTTCCATTTTCCGGTGTCAATCTTGGTACCAAAATGTAGATCATCGCACCAGCTTTCCAACGGTACCAAGAACTCTCCCTAACTCCACCGGAACAGTGAGATATGGCCGGCCAAAGGTGATGTCGCAACAGTGCACGGGCTGCACGGGTTGCACGAGCCCTCGGTCTCGCTGCAATTTCTGGCGATTTGGGTCGTTTCACGGCGAACTACAGGTACGGGGAGGAAGAGGAGGTTGCCGGCTTCGATCTAGGGGTGGTGGTCGGCCAAGTCCGGCCATGGTGTGGCGGCTACCGGCGTGCGAAAAAGACTCGGCGAAGAGGTGGAAGGCGTCGGGTGTGGCTGCGTGACTGTCGAGCTACAGGGAAAAAAAATCCTCCTTTTTCCAGAATTTTCTGGAATTTTTAAAAAGACAGGTGAGGGCATTTTCGTCCTTTTAAGTCCAGTCTCAACCTAATTACCAAATTGCCACTCAAACAAATTTAACTATAACTTCTCGGTCTTAACTCCGAATCGAGCGTGCTGCTAGTCTACGAACTCGTATCGACTAGTTCTACACAACGGTACCACGGTCAAAACCATAGCATGCTCACACAAAAAGTCAACCCCGAGCCTTTCTTTGGTCAAACTTGGTCAACTCGGTCAACTTTGAGAAATTTTCAATATCTTCCCGGGACGGAATGTTACAAAATAAGTAAGAAATATACACATAAAGAGAAGTGTAATATGGAAATGCTATAAAAAGGGGTTTTAACTTACATTACTATAATAAACTATTTTGTAATATTATTTTATTGTATTACTAGAGGAATGAACTACTCCGGTCGAACGACAAAGAGCATCCAACCAAAGATAGGCGTCAACACGACGTTCTTTGTGAATGGGAACACACATATATATATATATATATGTAAATGCATGAATATATACATATATTTTATGAATTGGTAATATATTCAAAGTTTATATGATTAATTTTTTTTTTGTGATTAAATAAGTTTTACAAGTATATATATATATATAGATAGATATATATATTACCTTGTTATTTTCTCTGGAATAAATACATACATATTTATACATGTGTTTAAAAGAATACTTTATTTATGGATTTAAAGTAAATTTTTGTGAATGTGATCATATGTGTTTTCATTTCTAAATGAATGTTATCTATGGTTGGTGACTACTTGGTCGATGGGGTATATAGCCAAATAGGGGATTTAACAAGGTTTGTGACTACTGGGGTGATGAGTATGTCGCCAAGTAGAGATGTTGATATTGGATATGGTTAGTGACTACTTGGACGATGAGGTATGCCGCCAAGTATGGAGGTTGATAATGATAATGCTTGGGCGATGATTTATGTCGCCAAGTTATTGGACGATGATTTATGCCACCAGATTGTTTACTTGGGCAATGGTTTATGCCGCCAAGTTGTTATTTGGGCGATGGTTTATGCCGCCAGATTGTGTATACGTTTTTAAATATATGAAGGGACAATGATTTTTCACATAAAAGGTTATTACCCGCTCGGTATATGATGATTTGTACATATATGCTGTGGCTTTTCACTGGGAATTTTATTGTTAGTTTACTCACCCAGTATATACATGATGGATTCATATATATATATATATATATGTCTTGTGGCTTTTCACTATAATGTCTTTCATATAATGTTATTACATTGATGATATGTGTGTGTTGTTTTGTATTTCAAGACACTTTGACATAAGCAAATATATAAATTATCTTATATATATATATATATATATATATATGAATATTTTGAAATTTGGAAGATGAACTAATTTCAAAGGATGTTGCATGTATAAATTTTTTTTATATACGTTATATATGATTAAAATATTATTTTCTTACTTTAGTTTCTACTCACTGAGTATGAAATTATGGTAGAATTTGGTGAACTGGAATGTTGTGGAATTATTTTCTAGACTTGTAGATACTTGTATTTAATTTGGGAAATCTTACAAATTCAGATCAAACTCTACCAAAATTTCTATTAAATTTTATGGCTTTATGAGTTTTGGTGATGAAATTGTAATTAAGGTGGTTGTTAACTGCTTAGGGACTTAATCAGTTTGATTAGGTCCTGTAGACAGGACTTGGGTAGTGAGGTCCTATTAGTGTGATTGTAAACTATGCAAGGTATATTCAGTGTCAGTGCATCAATGTCAGTCTCACGAAGAGTATTATTGTATTTTACTTCGCAACATAGGAGATATAGTATATCTCACAGACAGAACAACAAACAGAATAAAAGGGGATATAATTTAGGCAAACTTCAGAGATTTAAATGTAATTTAGAAAAATTTCAAGAAGGGGGATATAATATACCCTAAAGTTTATATAGAAATATATAATTATATAGGTATAATAACAAAATATATAAATTTTGCAATTAAAATAAAATATGATACATATTTTATATCATATAAATTGCTAGCATATATATATTATATCTTATAAATTTAGCATATAATATTTATATGATATATGTTTATATTTATGAATTGCTAGTATATAAATTTTAAAACTCAATTGCTAGCATATATATTTTCTATCATATAATAAATTTAGAAATTAAAATTTTATATAATATATATTTATATACTAGCAATTAAAAATGTGTGTGATATTTAATATCTATTTAAATATATTATGTTTAATATATATAATTTTCATTTACTATATATAATTTTATAATTTAGAATAGAAATTATAGAAATTAAAAAATATATACTTAAAAAAAAAAAAAGAATTGGCGACGCAGCCTTTAGCGATGCTATGCTTTGATTCATAGTGTCGCTAAAGGTCTTTTGGCGACGCTATGCGTCTCTTTATCCCAAAATTAATGGCAGGATTAATTCTCACCAATCTAAATTTATTTTTCCACTTTTCTCCCTACTACCTCACCCACCCCCTCAAAACCGAAAATACACCAGTATTTTCAAATATTTTCCATTTTTATTCTTTCAACTCATCATCGCCACCAACCAGGTATTTTCCATTTGTCTTCCTTTGAAACTCATCAAAGACAAAGGCAACTAAAATTTTCCACTCATATATATCTTCTTCCAACAACTAAAAGACCCATAGCAATTTCACTTTCTTGGCGCCGCCGCCAATCCCCTCAGGTATTTCTTCCTATATGCCACCTCCGGACCCTCAGGTGTTTCTTCCTACACGCCGCCGCTGAGACACGCTGCCTCCGGACCTGCACATTTTTTTCCTACACACTTTCGCCAAGCCTTACTCTTCAATAAGAGTTATTTTATATCGTTTATTTAGAAATAAAATGTTTGTAATAGTATTATTATATATATATATATAAGAAAATGCATTCGAAATGGAGAAATTAGGTTGTAATAATGGTGATTATTATTAGTAATGGTTGTTTTTATTGTTGTTTTCATACATCTATGGTTGTTTAGGGAGTTGTTCTTATACATGTATGGTTGTTTTTATTGTTGTTTTTATACATTTATGTTAATATATTATTATTAATGATAGGTGTGAGCTTATTAGTATTATTATTAGTAATGATAGGTGTTGGCTTCTGTATAATCTATACATTAATTGTTGTTTTTAACTTAGGCATGACAATGTTCTTAAAGGGTTAAAAATTTATGACTTTGGTGTCGGCTAGGGTATAAATGTATAAGGAGAAAACACTACTTAGCTATTTAATATAATGTTTAACATTCTTGTATTACTTTTGTATAGACGATAAAACACCCAGGAAATACTTAATATGGGTATTATGTGATAATGATCATGCTGGACATCATAGTAAATAATATTATTCGAGAAAATTTAGCAGAAATGGTAATAATTACTAACATTCTTAAACTTAATAAGAATTAATAATTATTAGTTGATACTTATTTGAACTACTTGTTTGATCTGTATGTGCAATACGTAGATAGTTTTAGAGCAAAATGGACAACTGTTTTACTTTCATTTATAATATCAATGTAAGATATCGTATTTCAGTTTATATATGTATATATATATATATATACTTTAAAACAATGTCACATTTAATTATTGTATTTATAGAAAAATATAAGTGTTTGTAATTTTGTTGTTTGCATTATTTTTATATATTTACATTTTTTTCTCATTTGTATGTTTTATTAGTAATTGATTCTCATTTTTACTAAATTAATCATTTGCAATAAATTATTATTTTATAAAAGATGATAAAACTTAAATTTGTTTAATTTTAATTAATTTTATAAAATTTTCAAATGAGATTGTAATATATAATCCATTTATTGAGATTCTAAATTATAATTGTAAATTAATTTCTTTTAAGTTAATTTAAACTAATAAAATGTAAATTAAAAAAAATTATTTAATTTGTCACTACAATTAATTTTGAATTATTCAGCGACGTCTTAAATAAGGATTTACTGCGGTTTTAAAAAATTGGCATAAATAAGTAGCGACAAATTTCATCCCCAAATAGTGTATCAGTGACGAATGATGGTGACGAAAAATGGACAATTGGCGTCGCCAATTGTGGATAATTTCACAACAAAATTTTGGTGCCAAAAAAAGGACAATTGGCGATGCATGAGTTGCCAATTGTAGTTTTATTCGTGACCAAATTTCGTCGCAAAACCAACTTAAATTGGTGATGCATGCGTCTCCAATTGTCTTTTTTTTTTTGCAACGAAACTCATCGCCAATTGTTTTGTTATTCGTGTGGCGAAAAATAGATAATCGCGACGATGTTTATATGTCACTGTTTTTCATATTCTCGATGCATATTGTTTGTCGCAAATGTTTTACACTTTCAGTGACAATTGATTCTACACCACAATAATTTACGTAGCCATTTCCAATTTGTGACAACGTTTTTGCATCGTCTATTAGCGTTTTCGTTCTAGTGTGGAAATTGTCTCTAATAACCTATTATGAGCATAACTTCTGTGTAAATTTTACCTTAAAGGAATATTTTTTTAATTTCAGAAAATTTTACTACTTTCATCTGATAATTTTCGGGATTATGATAGCTGTATATAATATAACAAACCTCAATTAACACATAAATCATTAAACAAGTAGAAATAAAATACCAATGCATAAACTAAAGCCGTTGTCAACACATGTCATAAATAATAACTCTTCGTCCATGGACGCCCTAAATCTTCGGTTCACCACCAGTTAAAGCTAGCTCCTCATTTTAATTAGTGACTTTAATCCCTCTATAACTAGATTATTGACATTTTTTTTAATTAAACTGACTGAAATTTTTCGATAACTTAAAAAAAAAAAAAAAATGCATCCTAATCAATTCAATTCTTTATGAAAAAATAATAGTGATTAAATATAGAATAACCCCGGAAAATAAGCCATGCAGTTGGTAGAGAAAGTCGTCAAATTTAGACCAAAAAAATTCAACATAAAATCATCCCTATTTCCTCTCCATCTCCCCCTTGCCGGTGCTCTCGGATTATGAGAGCGGGCATTCTCTAATTAAGCAACACCACCGCCACCGCCACCACCAACCAATAATGTCACCCCCCCGGTTTCTCGTCTCCCTTATCATCTTCATCTCCTTCTTCACCCTCGCCGTGTCCGCCAAAGGCCACCATCGACAAGCCCTACCATCCACCGGACAACCACCCAACCCGGTTAAACATTCTCCTGGAACAAATGTCGGTGCTGCCCGGCCCGCTGCTACTCTTCCTCCACCAAGCCGAAAGCCCGTAAATGCACCTCCCAAACCGGTAAAGGGAGCCGGTAAACCCACAAATCCAGCAGCGCCTCCGAAGCAGACGCCGGTGCTGGCCGAGCGTGTACGGAAAGGAGTGGAGGCCCGCGAGTTCCTAAAAGCTCACAACGCGGTGAGGAGGAAACACAACCAGACACTGTACAAATGGGACAAGCAGCTGGCGAAATTCGCCCGCCGCTGGGCCTTGACACGCGCGGCGGACTGCAAGATGGTCCACTCGATGGGGCCCTACGGCGAGAACCTGTTCTGGGGGAAATACGACCACTGGACGCCCACCGACGCTGTGGAGTCATGGGCCGTGGAGCAGAAAGACTACGACGCCGACACCAACGATTGCACGCCCAACAAGATGTGCGGCCACTACACGCAGATCGTGTGGCATGACAGCCTCCTCCTGGGCTGCAGCCGCATCAAGTGTCTCAATGGAAGTCTGCTGCAAATCTGCGAGTATGATCCTCCGGGCAATTATCTGGGCGAAAATCCATTTGGAAAAGTCTTCGACACTGCACCACTTCCTCCTTCTACGCCCAACGCTGCCACGTCCGCTCCCTCCAATTCTTCGCCACCTCCACCTCCACAGCCGGCTGCTGCTTAAAACTGCGTGTGTATGCATGCCTGTCTGCCATGCCTTATTGTTTTCATGGTTTTTTCTTCCATGTCTCGCTAAAACTATAATCTGCATGGTTAATTTTATTTTTTATTTTTTGTTCTTCATCGTCTTATTATAATTCCGTACTACGGATGAATACTACATATACCCGCTTTTATTGTTTTTACGATGCTTGGTGTTTAATTGTTTCTAAATTAATTAGATATATATCTATATATCTAGATATTCTCCTCGCTTATAAATTATATATATATATATATGTACAGAGCCTTGCTATAAACTTGAACGGTCGAAAACTTTATCGAGCTAGAATATTAATTTTTTATTTGATTTATAGTATTTAGTACTTTTTTAAACTAAAATTTGAAAAAAAAAATTAAAAATAAAATAATAGAATTGTTTTTTTGTGTTTTTATAGCATTTTTTGTTATTTTTTTTTATTTAATTTAAAACAGTATCAAATAATCTCAAATACTATGAAATAAATAAATAAAATTTCATAGTTGGACTCCAAAAAATCTCAAACTATTAAAGTTTATGGCAAATTTAATTTGTTTTTCACGCTATTGCATGACAAAATTACAAACTTGATTATATGTTAGCTTGGCCTTGTTTACTATTTTGTTTTGTTTCTATTTTTATTTTGGATTGCTTTCCAGTCTGATAAGAAAGATATTTGGTATAAGTTAGAAAAATGAAATGAAATGGCAATCTGTGTGTGTGTGTATATATATATATATTACCTAATTACTTATGAAAATGATAAAATTATGACTTTTTTCGTTTAAAAAAAAAAGAAAAAAAGAAAAAAAAAAAGAAGTGTAAAGATAATAGCGAAAACCTACATCAAATTGACATCCTCTGCTACTGATATATCTTCTTTAATTTTATTTTGTGTTGATTAAACACCTCATAAATTTTATTTGATTTAAAACCTATAATAAGGTTAATGGGAATAGTTAGGCGCACTTGAGGGTGTAGCTCAATGGTAAGAGCCAGCCGAACATTTATACCTGTGAGTACGGGAGTTGAGGTTCGAGTCTTGGCAGCCCTATTTGAATTTAATTTTTTCTCTCCGCTGCTACTCACCACAAAAAAAAAATGGGTGCAATGAAGACCTTTTGAAGCCAAATTTTTATGTTTTGGGAATATTATAGATTTGGGTGTGGCAAATTTCAACTCGAAACTAATCACTCTGAATTTTTGAGGGTTTGAGTTTGCATATTTTAACACGAAAATTGTTAGGTCAAGTTTAAATGAACAAATTTTGACACGATTATAATATAGATACCCGCTTTTATAGTTTTTATGATGCTTGGTGTTTACTTGTTTATAAATTAATTAGATATATAGCTATATAAGCTCAACTATGGATTTTTTCTTTCATTTATACTAGTTGATAATGTTTTAAATCACAATTAAATAAAAAAAAAACAACAAAAATAATATAATACATCCATTTTTTTGTGTTTTCATAGCATATTTTGTTGTTTCATTTTTTTCTAATTTAGTTTAAAACAGTATCAAATACTATAAAATTAAAAAAATAACAAAAAATCCACAATCGGACTCTATAAAGTTCTTAGCTGTTGAAGTTTATAGCAAAATTAATTTGTTTTTCACGCTATTGCATGACAAAATTACAAACTTGATAATATGTTTCCTTGGCCTTGTTTACTATTTTTTTTTTTATTTCTGTTTTTGTTGCTTTGGAGTCTGGTAAGAAATATATTTAGTGAAAGTTAGAAAAATGAAATGAAATGGCAATGTGTGTGTGTATATATACTATTACCTAATTACTTATGAAAAATTTTAAAATTATGATATTTTAAAAAAAAAAAGAATTGTAAAGATAATAGTGAAAACCTACATCAAATTGACATCCTCTGCTACTGATATGTCTTCCTTAATTTTATTTTTTTGTTGATTAAACACCTCATAAATTTTATTTGTTTTAAAACCTATAATGAGGTTAATGGGTATAGTTAGGCTTTTTTTTTTTTTTTTTTTTTTTTTTNATGGGTATAGTTAGGCTTTTTTTTTTTTTTTTTTCTTTATTTCTGGTCAAAGTGAATGTTCAACTGCTATGCAATGAAGACCTTTTCAAGCCACATTTTTAGGTTTTGGGAATAGTATAGATTTGGGTGTGGCAAATTTCAACATGACAAGGATCGTCACGAAATTTTAAAAAGTTTGCATATTTTAATATAAAAGTTTAACATGTCAAGTTTGAGTGATCAAATTTTGACATAAATATGATACGCCAAGGCACGAACGTGAAATTTAGTTTAATACAACACGAACCTGTATGTAAGTTTGATGGTTAAGTTTGTATAATTCAACATAAAAGCTTAATGGACCAGATTTTTATGAATAAACTTTGACACGAATATGATATGATACAACAGCATATGACATGACACGTTGCCTGATTTAGATTGTTCTATTGACACTACAAAAATTTTGTCACACAACTATTTTGATGATATTTTTACATTCCAAAAATCCCCTTTGATAAAATGTTAGAAATACCTTTAAATATTTCAATATATATATAATCAAATATTACGAACATTACCCTCTATATATTATGTTTAGGAAAAACAATAAATCCTAACCATAAAGTTTAATGACAAAGCGGAAAACATAGAAGAGAATGATTGGCAAATCATCCATTTTAACCTTGAAAATATAAATGCTTAGCTTTTTCTTATAATTTATTCATTTTCTTTGTATATTTCTTGTATACTTTTTTTTTTTAATGATTTAGCTTTATCGATCTATTTATTCATTCTTTGTAAAAGCTAGTGCTCTCAACACTACATAAAAAACAAGGGTTTTGTGACGGAAATCATTGTGACGTTCAATAACGCGTCACATAAAGGTGTTTATAGTGTCGGACTTATCAACGTTCGCCACAATTTTGGATTTATTTTATGGTAAATGTGACACATTTTTGTCCGTCACAAATTCAAATGAATAACGGGGCTATATCCCTGCGCGGGAAAAATATTTTGAATTTTTTGAGTTCTTCTATGACGGATTTAAAAAATGTTGTCACTGTTTACTTTAAAAATTATATTATTTATTTGTTTTCGAAAAATTGACTGTTACTAATCGGTCACATTTTCATATATATTCTTTTGTGACGATCAATCGTAAATTTTTTTGTGACAAATCAGATTTAATTCTAAATTTTGGACAGAATTTTTTGGAGGGATTTTTGCCTCCAATTAAGTTTGAGGCACTATGATGTGTACAGTTGAACTACCGTCACTTTTGGAGTGCCCATATTTACTAGTTAAAGTTTGCAAATATCTGTTTGCATTTATTGAAGCTGTACATGGACGTGTGCATTGACTTGGCAACATATTTCAAGTGCTCCCAAACGACGTTGCATAAAGACTCAGCTACATTTCATTTTACAGGTTCTTCCATTCGGAAAAAGTTTGCGTTTTGAAGCCTCTGGATACTAGCTAAGCTATAGAGTGTGGGTGTTCGGCAATCCTTGCAAGGACAAAGCACAGAAACTGCCCCGTCAGTCGGTAGTTCTCCGAACGTTATAGCCACCTTCCTTCGTCGTTTCGGAGCATCGACGGCAGGGAACGTCGCATTTTTTGTACGCCGGACTTGCTGTGTCGTCTACCGATCTCTTCCAATCCGCTTGCAAAGCTTGACATCATCCACTGTAAGGAAATGACTGGGTTATTATGTGTTTCTAAGTTAAGAGACTTTAGTTTTTGGATCATCTATTTCGGGTTTTTTTTTTTTTTGCTTATATTTGTTTTTCAGCACTGCCATTTTAACTTTTCAGCTTCCCCTTGGCCTCTGAATTTTTCCCGATCTATCGGCTTTATCAATCTGTCAAAATAATGAAACACAAAAATTATGTAATAATTTTTCGGTCATTTTGTGTCATGGTGTATATAGGCAAAATGAATTTCATGTCTACCTAACGCATTTAAATGTTAAATGGAGGATATATAGCTTGTTTTGGTGTTATGGATGCACCATATTTTTGTGTTTCTGGACCCCTCGTGTAATAAAAGTGTGATAATGTATGGTTTTTGATTTTTTCCAACTTAAATCCTTACCCCTAACAATATATATATATATATTATAGATTTTCTATGATCATTACTTACTAAATTCCAATATTTGTCCCATATCTTATAAAAAAAAAAAGTATGCTTATTAAATTTGCAAGGAGGTGTGTTATTTAATTTTTTTTTGCCTAATTGCTCTCTGATCAACAATTCTATGTATATGTTTTGGGAAAAAAACCGTCTTTTATAACTAGTTGTTTTTTTTTTACTCTAATAAGCTATGGATAATGTATGACTCATATAGCAAGTATAATGTGGCATTAATCAAACCATATATACATGCTCATATACTTTTGTTAATGTATGTATATTTCAATTACATTATGTTCATAATATATATAGTTCATACTTTCTGTTTTTGTTTAGGCCAACGAGCTCAACATTTTTCCACTTTATTTAGAACATAACTTTAAGATATTATATATAATATACATATATATATATATATATTATATTTTGTTGTCACATATATATATATATTATATATACATGTCATCTTGGCTACTCAGACTATATCCACATCGCTGTGTGATCCTTTGTGTGTATGTATTTAAGTTTAAAAATTTAGATGCATAGGAACTCATTGTTAACTTGTGTGTAGAAGGCCCTACATGCAGCATAATGGCTTCGGTTTCTACTTCTTCTTGTGATACCTTTATTACTCCATGTCTGTAAACATAAGAAATTTTTTTTTTATCTCCCACCAGGCCGTCTTGCACTTAATTATCTCTTCATTATGGAAAATTATTATGGAATGTGGTGCAAGTGTTTCCCCTGCCAAGCATGTTGCTACTGTGTCTAGCTGATCAATGAGCTATGTGCTATGCATTTTTTTAACCTTTCGATCAACTTTTTTAGTCGTTTATGTTATATGTTAATGACTTAATTCGGTCGAACTATCTCAATCATTCTATATTTACATGTAGCTTACTTCCCATCGGATTTTAAAGCCACACCGGAATCAAATTTGTTTAATTCAATATATTGACTCCCCGTTTTATTTCTAGGTATATTTTTATTTAAGTTAGTCGTTTCATAGAGATCGTCATACGTGCATATGTCTATTTGTGTTGTGCTTCATGTCAATGGACATTGTTATATGAATTCATTGTTCATCTTTAACTTATGTCACCAACATGCATTATGTATTACATGCTTAAGCTTTCTTAATGTTAAATTTGTTTGTATGAATTGATTTTTATTTCCTTGCTTTTATTCTAATTCATTTGATGGTTTACGTTGATGCTGCATTTTTTTTCTTCATACATGTATATTGTTTATTGTAATGCAATTGAACATGGTTTTGGCCATTATATTGTGTCTTTAAGTTCGGATCCTAACAGCTGTGACAAGTTCCACTAAATCCGTAGTTGCACACCCTGTCTTTGAATATAATGATGGATAAAAGTTGGATGCAATTGTGCAATAGAGCAATATTGGAATATGTTCATGGAGTCAAGGAATTCGTTAACTTTGCAAAAATCCATATGGAAGATGGGGAGAAGATAAAATGTCTATGCTACCGCTGTAACAACTACTACTTCCTTTTCCCGGATCAGGTACAAGATCACTTGATTGTGTACGGGATGCTTATGTCGTACGACCCATGGGTGTATCACGGTGAGACCTTATGCCCGCAAGTCCATGACGACATGATAGAGGATGATGCTTCTATTGACGGTGATGATGAAGTTGTTGGGGATGGGACATGGGCTATGCTAAATGAGTTGCAGCAGAACGCTTTATTCAATGAATGGTCAACTTCATCGACATCTAACTCAGTCCGAGTTGATACGCAAGTCGTCTTAAATCCGTTTGCACAGATGTTCCATGAAGCATCACACCCAATGTACACTGGGTGTAAACTTTCTCGGATTTATGTCCTTATTAAGCTGCTGCACTCAAAGACATTGAATGGATGGACCAACAAATCATTCAACATGCTGCTGTAGCTACTAAACCAAATTCTTCCAGCCGGATCGAATCTCCCTTCTTCATACTACAAGGCAAAACAAGTCATCCGAGACCTCGTCTCCATTATGAGAAAATTGATGCATGCAAGAACGATTGCATTTTGTATTGGAATGAATTTAAGGACTTGGAAGAGTGCCCAACATGTAGTTCACCTCGTTATAAGAACCGTTCATCAAGTACCAAAAAAGTTTTGCATAAGATATTAAGATATTTTCCTTTGACACCACGGTTGCAGCTGCTGTACGTATCCATTAAAACAGCCCATGACATGCGGTGGCACCATGAAATGCAGGTAGACGATGGCATACTAAGGCACCCGGTCGATTCTGATGAATGGAAAAAGTTTAACGAATCTTTCCCCCTATTTGCAAGTGAACAAAGAAATGTGAAGCTTGGACTTGCTAGCGACGGTTTTAATCCGTTTGACAACAATTCAACGTCTTATAGCATGTGGCATGTTATTCTTGCCCTATATAATTTGCCACCTTGAAGATGTATGAAGGGTCATTTTCTCATATTGTCTTTGCTCATCCTGGGTCCAACATCGCCGGGCAATGATATTGATGTCTATCTTAAACCACTAGTGCGTGAATTAAAACAACTGTGGGATGATGGTGTGCATACATTTAATGCATCAACTAATGAACTCTTCCAAATGCATGCGACTCTGTTGTGGACTATTAACGATTTCCTAGCTTATAGGAATCTATCGAGATGGTATATAAAAGGGAAGCTAGAGTGTCCTACATGTAATGTTGATGTCGCTTTTCTGTCCTTGATACATGGCCACAAGATTGCTTATGTAGGACATCGACGTTTCTTACCGATTGGCCATAGATTACGGAACAATCGATGGTACACCTCTAGGGAGGTTCGAGCATTGCCTAAGGTGTTGTCTAGTCATGATATATGGGCTCAACTACAAAATGTTAGTCAACCCATTTTTGGTAGATTGTCTAACGGGAGAAGAAAAAGGAAGCGGCATGATGCTAGTCATAATTGGCGCAAAGTATCCATTTTCTTTGATTTTCCATACTGGAAAAGTCTTCAATTGCAGCATAACTTGGACGCTATGCATATTGAAAAGAATGTGTGTGACAGTTTGTTAGGAACAATAATGAACCTCAAAGGAAAAACAAATGATACATAAAATACTCGATTGGATTTAGAAGCTATAGGCATTATGCAAGACCTCCACCCTATACGCATGGACGGATCCGTGTATTTTCCCACCGCTTGTTACATGCTAAATGATGTAGAGAAAAGAAAGGTGTGTCAATTCCTACTTGATGTCAAGCTTCTTGATGGGTATGCCTCCAAAATTTGAGGTGTGTCAACATTAGTGAATCAAAAATATCCGGCTTGAAGAGCCACGACTGTCATATCCTCATACAAAGGCTGCTGCCTATTGCATTGTGTGGAACCTTTCGCAGAGATGTATGTACTTCGATTATTTAGTTGTGCTTGTTCTTTAGGGAGTTGACTTAGAAGACCTTGACAAAAGAGTCATTAAATCTCATTGATAAGGGCATTGCAGTGACGTTGTCGACTCTTGAAAATGTGTTTTCCCCTTCGTTTTTTGATGTCATGGTTCACTTACCAATTCACCTTGCACATGAAGCAATCCTAGGGGGCCTGTGCTAATTTCGATGGATGTATCCATTCGAAAGGTACTTATTCTAACTTACTGTGTTAGGTTTGCACTTGTACATGCGTTGACACTTTTGGATTTAAATTATAAATTTCGTTGGCCATTTCTTAGGTATTTACACAAGCTGAAATGTTATATTCGAAACAAAGCGCCGCCCGAAGGATCGATTGCCGAGGCTTACATAGCAAATGAATGTCTAGTCTTTTGCTCTATATATCTAACTGATGTGGAGACAAGGTTTAATAAATCGGATAGGAACTACGATGTCAATGTATCTAATGAGAGGTCAAAGTTTTCTACTTTCTCACATAAGGCACATGGTATTGGCGGAATCAAATACAAAGAGCTTGATATGATCGAGTGGATGAAGATCCGGTGGAATGTATTGAACAATTGTACCAAAGTGCTTCCATATATTGAGTAAGTTACTTTGAGTAGCTTGTTTTCCCCATATGTTTCATTCTAATGACTTTAAGTAAGTGACGGTTTTAGAATGGCTTTCTCATTGCGTAAATTCCTACTTGTAGTGCACATAGAGAACAAGTGGAAGGTCAAACAAGTTCGGACATTCATACCTACCAGCAAGCACATTTTTCTAGGTGGCTGCTCCAGCGGGTATGAAACAAGGTGTCACTTGTGTCACATAATTTTTTACAAATAATATATGTCGTTGCTTATGCATAGTAATCCGTCCGCTTGCTTGATGTTTGTAATATGCAGCTGCATCGGTATGATGCCGACGACCATGATGGTAAGGTTGACAATATTAAACGGCTTGCTAGAGGACCCGATAAAAGAGTTGTCTACTATAGTGGCTGCATAATAAATGGTCATAGGTTTCGAACAATAGACCGTGAACGATGTCTAGCAACTCAAGATAGTGGTCTTGTTGTTAGAGCCGAGCACAACGGTGAAGAACAAAACTTCTTCTGGCAACTCCGGGATGTTTATGAGCTAAGTTATGTAGGACAACAATTAAAAGCATTTGTTTTCAAGTGTGATTGGTGGGATATTGGCAGCTGAAGTAGAGTTACTATTGATGAGTTTAAGATCCAAAGTATCGAAGTATCAAAGACATGGTACAAGAACAACCCTTACGTACTTGTAGTGCAAGCAGAGGAGGTTGTTTATCTACTGGACCCAAAGATGGGAAAGGGTTAGGTTGTTGTCGAGAGGGTGCAGCCCCGCAACTTGTACAACTTTCAAGTAACCAAAATGGTTTTAGATCCAGTGGAAGATGATGCTTATCAACAAAATGAGTGCGATGATGACTTGGACATTAGTTTCACCGATGAGTTTGTTGAAAGTAGGACTAGGCCGAACATGGATGGTAGACTTGCTAGTGTAGCAGAAGTTAAGAGAAATGAGGGTGTGCAATGTGGCAACACAAGTAGTGATAATGGATCTTCTACGGCGGACTCCGAATGTGATTCATAAATTACTTGTAAAAATTTTGCCTGTTACATGCAAATGTTGCTATAAGACTTTGAGTATTAAATACATATATTATTTAGTTGTTGGTGTAATAATATTTTGTGAACCATGCATATTGCAGTAGGCCATTCGGCTTTGTGAAGATAACATGTTATTTTGCTAATAGATATTTGTCACTTATCATATTGTTTATGCAGCTTGGTTATAAACTCAAGATACATATATAATGTTTGGTACAAAACAACCATTGCGCAGAGGGCAAAGCACAACAAAACCTCCTAGAAGAAGGTGGGACAACCAAGTGTGGGACTTTGCAAGAAGAAAACATGCACATGTTGAACAATTTTAAATATGATAATGGTTACTGAATTTCCTGACCTTGCTTTTTGTTGTTGATGTGTGAGAATGTGTGTGGACTGAATTTGATTTTGTTCGTGGCTGGTAAATGCAGGCAATGAATGGGTTAGTGTGCGGAGAAGCCAAGCAGAAAGTGTTCATAGCACAGCACCTACACCCGTACGTGAGACGACATCTTCACAAAATGTTCTATCGGTTGGAAAAAATGCAAAAGGTAGATACTATTTCACATAATTTTCTGCCTTTATGTAGCGTGTTGAACAAAACTTTCTTTGTATATGTATGTAATAGGAAAAGGCATCGCATTCTCCCAACCTTTGCCACCGGTTCGCCGAAGTCCAAGAAAATGTGTTAACGTTAAGCTATTTGGGAATTTAGAAGAACGTGGCAAGGCTAAAAAAACTGTCCCAAGTTAGTAAACAGTTCACTTATTAATTAAGCGTGATGACATTAATGTTTTGTTCATGGCCATTTGACTAATGCTTGCAAAGTTGTATATTTGTGTAGTAGTTATGTAATTACTTGTATATTCTTTAAATGTTAACATGCTTTACCCCTAATGCCAATTCTTTAGGTGATTATAAGCATATAAAGCTGATTAATTAACTTATGCTTGGAAACAAACAACAAAAATATTTTATTAAGTATTGGTAATTAAATATATTTTGTTGCCATGGCTGAATATTTCGTATGCATATGCAAGTATAATGGTTTGAAACAAAATAGGATATCTTTTTATGAATTTATGTGTCAATTAGATGTTTGATGTAAAAGTTGATGTAGGTGGGTGCCCACCTCGAACAACAAGGCGTATACTACGGAGTGGCCCAAGGGAAGCACGCATATTTGGTGCAACATCTTCTTGCCTCAAAGGCATTGTTGAGCCTTTAATTATAGACTCGTCTAGTATTGGCAGCGAAACTAATGCCGATGATGGTGATGACACTCTTGCACCATCATCTTTGCTGTTTGAAGATGATGTAGACCCGCCACTTGCTGAAAATGACGAACGTGGCAAACCAAACGATGATGATGAGACCGTGCCACCAGATATGGATGCTACACGGGCTGCGAGTGACCGTGTTAAAATGGAAGGCGAAGGTGAAGATGAACGTGCTGCTGCCTCAACCGCATCGAATGGTAAGAATGGTTTCTGTTTTGACACAATATGAATTGTATATTTTCATTGGTGGATCACATGTGTAGTAACAATGTATAGTGTGTCAAACCTTGTAAAAAGTATGGATTTCAATTTTTTACAGCCACAAGACCTATCCGAAAGCATGGGGAAACTTGAAGTCTTTCCATGGCGAGGAAGAAGATCCCCAATATGGGGAACATGAAAGTTACAGTTCCGAAGCATGTCATGCGGTTCCTTAGTGACTTCTCGCAAGAAATCACTACTGAAATTGGGGCATTGATACGAAGCAAAGCTCCTCCTCATGTAAAAGAATGGAGTGATGTCCCAAACAATTGGAATGAAGCGATTTTGGAAGAATTGAAGGTTAAGTAGTAGTCCTTAAAAAAACTTTGCGTATCCGTCACATGTTTGCATTCTTATTGTTAAATAGAAAGTAGTTATTCAAAATCTTCAACCTAACGACAACTTATAATTTGTTTTGTAGAGGCACTTTGACTTCGGTGACGAACCACACCATTACGAAGTGCTTCAAAATCAGATGAATAAACAGTTCCATAGCTGGAGATATAGGCTTAAAAAGAGGTACGATCTATGTCAGATGAAGGAAGACCTCATTGCTGCATGTTCGAGAGAGGTCGCGTTGCATGAATGGTTGTTATGCGTGGAGAGATTCAAATCGGACAACTTCAAGGTATATTCAAATGATATTACATATACAATCTTATGAAACTCCTCCATCGTAGATGCTAAAGTGTGACATGAAATTGCAAAAAATCAGTGCGATTAACAAATGGAACACGTCAATCATTGTTCGGGTACGAAGTCGTTTGCTAGACTTGCAAACGAGGCCACACAGCCGGTAATTAAATTTGTTGCATGTTATAAGACTATTATTTGAAGCATGGTTGTTGAGGTTAATGAAATGTGACACATTTTTATTTTGTCATGGTGTAGGATGGAACTGTGGACTGGTATGCATTGTGGTATACCACCCATTACAATGCAAGCAAGAAGAAATGGGTGGATGAGAAGTCCAAAAGGGTTTATGTGAGTACATATACTCGTACACCAACACATTTATTAATCGAACAAACGTTTTAGGACTACTAATGTGTATGCATGTTTTGAAAATTATGTTTGTTGGTTGATGAGGGATGTGATGAATTATATATGAGGGAAAATAGAGGTTGCAGATTGTATGTTAACATTGGATGTCAATAGCAGTTTATGCATGCAGTAGCTATTTAATGTTGCAAAAAATCATGTTACATCCTACGTAGTAATATAGGTATATGGGGGTTGGGTACAATTATATAGTAGTAATATGTTATTGTGTATAGTGCTGTATATCACATCTTTAATTGCAAGAGACATGAGGAGTGTGACTTTAGTGAATTTATTGAAGGTGTGTGTGTTGCAAACGATGATATCACGCAAATTTGCTATGCATTGATCTTCAATATCATGTACTTGTTTTTTATGTAGGAGGAGTTAATAAGGATTAGAGATTCGGAGGAAGGACTAGAAATGCAACCGATGACATATTTGACAAGGTTATTCCTCCTAAACGCGGCCATCAAGTTGGCATGGGTCTTGGTCCAATACATCACTTGAAGCGATCACGAATTGACATAGCTGGTGTTGAAAGGGAAATGCAAGAAACAAGGGCGTTTAATGAAGCATTGCAGCATCAAAACCAACAGCTTGAAGATCATGTGGCCAAAATAGAGGCAACACTCAAAGCCTTGCGCGGACATGTTGAGTCGATGACACCGGGATGGGATAGTCAGCTTCGCCACGATAAATGACTAGGTTAAGGTACATGTCAAAATACATGTGGTATTTTGCAAGCAGGTGGAAGTGACATTGCAAGCAAAGTAGCAAATGTGTTTATTTGTCATTGTTTCGTACATGAAAAAAAGAAACTAAGGAATTCTTTAATTGTGCAGGGTATTTCCAATGGTATGGACAAGTGAGGAAAGTTTAAAGACAACAGTAGTATAAGGTTTTGTTTTTTTGGTGTGTCCTAACTTCTAATTATTGAAGCAACTATGGTATACAATAGGGAAAAAATGTAGAAGTTGGGCTGTTACTATGTCATTCCATGTAGAAATGAAGGCTTTTGAGCATTTTGTGTACAGTTAATGTAGTGTATACATGGCCTTAGACTCTTGAGAAGCTGTTTTTCTTTTTAGGGACATATCCTTTTGTAGTGACAAATTTTTTCAATGAAGCATATAGTGGTGCAAGTGCTTCAATGAAAATTTTTAGTCACTTCTTATATACTACTCTTGTCCTATATTATCTAATGAATATGTTTGTGTATAGTTAAATGCATTTCATCTCACTCCTATTGAATATTAGCTCATGCACATACCTACCATCTATTGTTATGGATGCACCTAAACCATACATGCATTGCATTTGTGGCAATGGCATAAAGTTATATTTGAGTAGGTTTATACATAACTTGGATCTGGAAAATGGTGGTTCCAAAATAGAAATTGTGCCCATAACGCTTTTGGCAACATGTTTATTTATTTGCGTACATCTTTTTTTTTTTTTAATTTTTAAGCATATTGGATGCTTACTTACATTGACAAGCTTTTCCTATTTTTTGTTTTGTTTTTAGGTTTGAAGTGCAGAAGGTTGGGACTGCTATTAAGTAAGTGGAATCGTAGTATTATGTGCTAACAATAGCCATATATAGCTCTTGGTGCATGTGGAAAAAAAAATTATTTTTTTTAACTACCATACAGTGGGAAAAAATTAATGCATCCTTATTAGTGGGAGATATAGGTCCATTTACTAAGTACTACTAATATTTATGTTTTATTTTGTTACTTACAAATCCATTGATTCATGAAAAGCACAATTTTAATGTATTTTTTTGGGACAAGAAATCACTGATCCAAAACTCTTGCTTTAATTTGTGAGTAGAGAATACATAGAGCTAATAAAAATAAATAAATAAATAAATCATAGAACTGTTATGATCAACTTACCAATGGATGAACCCTTTGGTTTTTGTTTACTATGCCTCATGATGCATTTTCTCCAATCTCTCATCCAATGTTGTCGCCTACCCATCAGCATCACAAGTGATATTGTAGGAGATCCTTGTGAAGTTAATACTTTGTGTTTGTTAATTTAATTGTCACTTCGTCACTAATGCAAGGGATCATGGGACATGGCTGCTAAGTTGTGCATTTCTCAGCTTCTGTCACTGGTTGAGGATCCCACTGCAAAGTTCCAGGTGTGTAAATTGTTTGATATTCTTAGTATCATTTATTCATTTCATACTGGTTGACAAACATGCATGCTAAGTCATATGGATATTACTTATATATGGTAATATGTACTTAGGAATTTTTAAGTTGATTTACATGGTTATCTATCATCTGATTTTCCATTTATTGATATGTTTTTCTTTGGCAAGAAAATATAGAAATGCATTTGCAGGAGAAGATCAATATGGTTGATTTAGTTTGCTGCTTACAAGACTTGCAGGTTCAACTATATCTCTACTTTGTCATTGAGTTGTAATGTATTCCAGCATCCAAATATGAAAAGCATTCTTTGGAACTTGCTTCTGAATAATATGTGCAGTTTGATTTATTTTTTTTTTCTAGTGTTTTTATGCTGATGTGTGCTAACTACTCCCTTTTCTATGATCTGTGTATGTTTTTTGATTTCCGGGGTCTTCATCAGACCAAACATGGTAGGGAGTTTTCTTTCTCCCAGTTATTATTGTGGCTTTTCTTACTTTGGGTATGCATTTCTAATATTCTGTTATCTAAGAGATTGTGCTGTAATTTTTTGCCAGATAACACTAACAAGGTTCATGTTTTTAGTCACATATGCCCTGCTTGGATATGTGAGTTCCTAAATTTTCTATTATCATTTTTTTAATTTGCAATTTATGCCAATCATAAGCATTTCTATTATCATGCTTTTTTTAACCTATTTATTAAGCTCTCATTCACATGGGTAATCTTCGAATTCTTCGCTCCTTAATCTGTAAATTTTAATGAATTTAAATATTGTATAATAAGTTTTAGTTTTAGTTTTGGGATTAGATGTGGGTTTTTATTGCATGTTTGTTTTATCAAAGGATCTGGTGCTTTGGTTAAAGTTTTTACAATGCGAATTGTAATATGGGTATATGTGGTAATATAGATTGCAAAATTTTACGGATATGCAATATTTATTTTCTTATGTTAGCTTTCTTTATCTGGAATTCATATTTTTTCAATGAGTTGAAATGTCTATTAGAATAAGGTGTTCCATTTAGCAGAAGGTATTAATGATAAATCACTTGTTTGTCAATCCTTACTTTCCTCAGTTCTTGTATCTGTGGAAACTTGTTTAACATTGGCTGTGCAATAGACTTATAAATCAAAGTTGATGGGATTTTTTACACTAGGTTGTCTGTAGACTCTATATACGTGGCAGGAACCTTTTTGGCATTTTCAGCAGATGTGGAAGTTGTTATAGCTTTTAGTTTGTCTGTGATGAGTTCAGTGTGTTATACTAATCAGAACCTGACATTTGGTGTAAACTATTGCTGGATTATTATCTATGTTGTGTTTAAATTATTGATTTTGATGTTATTTTATTTTCTCCCTACTATTTGTTTTTGCAGTAATCTTTCAGGTCTAAATCTTGATAGCAAAATTTCACCTGCGATAGGAAATTTCAAGGGCCTTCAGTCTATGTAGAGTTATTCGACACTTCATAGTTAGCTATTTGAATTTTTATTTCCTTAAATTGTTTTCGAGTAGAAGCATTAAGAGAATGTGGTAAAACTAAACATTTAAGTTGTAGAGAGGTTATACATTTTTTAGACGTTTCTTTGTAAACATTTATATTTTTTCAATGAAGCATGTAATATGACAAGTGCTTCAATGAAAATTTTTTTAACCATTTAAATCAAATATCTTAATGTTAAATAAATTTCAAATTGTTGTTTGACTTCTTATTTTATTTGAATTGTAATATTTACTGATTATATTCAATGTGCTGTGTTTGTATGGAAGATATACCATATTAACATAAAATGTGCGAGAAACAAAATAAGTGAATAAAAAATAATTGAAAAAATATACCTGGAAAAAAAATGAAAAAAATGTCTATTGTGACGGTATATAGACCGTCACAAGACGATTTACCGTCACAAGACCATCACGGATCTTATATTGTGACGGTTCATATTGGTCACGAAATCAATGCAATATATCATTGTTTTCACAAGTAACGGTATATAGATCATCACAGTATGTTTAATGTCACGGTCTACCGTCATAAGACTGACACAAATATTATACTGTGACAGACCAAATTTCGTCACCGAAGCCTTGCCGACGGTGACTCGCCGGAATGTCAAAACTTCCATTAATATTTGTGACCAAGTAATGCCGTCACATAAAGGCAGTTTTCTGTTACGAGGAACAATATTCCATCATAGAAATCCTTTTGTGTCGGGTCTATTGCGACAGGCGTGTGACAGATTAGTATCCATCACATAATATGGTTTTAGCGACAATTCCATTACATATACCATACCTTCTGACGAATTTGATCCCGTCATAAAATCCCAGTTTTTTTTTTTTTTTGGAGTGATGGTTCTATAGGAAAGCTAATGGAGAAATAACAAAACTGAATGCAAGATATGGTTTTAGGTGTGGGCAAAGAAAAATCAAGTACCTTGATCTTGTTATAACTTTGACTGTGAGACAAAGACTTCCAATGAGTTTTCCACTGCAGCTAAATTGCCAATGTGCGCAGCAAAGAAGAGAGTGGCTGGCTTGGAATCTACTATAAAAAAATATCTGTCATAAAGCTTGGACAAGTTTAAAAGAAAAATTACATCGGAACGGAACTTACTTAGATGTTGGACTGAAATTGAGAGATGGCTCATGGCTGGTGATGGACGGATGAAGATTTATACATATATATATATATATATATATTTAACCAATACATATATATATATATATATATTTAACCAATATATATATATACATAAATATATATATATATATATATCTTGTATTCTAGGGTGAGTGTTAGTGGCATGCATGTGCGGCTAGGGTATTAGCAGTGGGTTTACTAAGAAAATAAAAACGTGTGGAGACTACAATTTTTAATTGAGCGGAAGATTACCATTCATTTTTTGGAAAGAAATATATTTTATGGTTCAGGCATGTTTATGAATATTAATAGCATCTTCAATGAAGTGTGGATTGCTAAAATTAACATGACACATAAATATATATAAACATTATTTTGAAAAAAATATGAATATGGAAAAACAAAGATCGAGGATGGTGCATAATTTCCAAGGCTGGAAGACCAATTTGGCAAGGACAAATTTTAAAGCTTGCCAATATTAAGGTGCTTTTAATTGGAAAGAGCATATCACTAATATTTGATGGTGTAGATAGTTTTTTTCAAAAAATGAAATTGGAATAAGACAAGTCTTGACAACCATGATGAAATATATCTAAGACTCAAGAATCAATATTGCTTTGCAATTTTATTTTGTGTAAAAAAATTACAAAATAATGGGGCAATGTTTGGACCACATTAATTTTTCTAAATTAATATTTTAATTTATTAAATTATTAGTTTGAAGATGAATAAAATGTAATTGCTCTTAGAAATGAAAATGCTTTGGATTTTGTCAAGTATAAATGGGCGGCATAGAAATTGAACTTGACTTTAGTCTCACATTGAAAGCATAAAGAATCGTTGAGCAACATTTTCCTATATAAAAAGAAGCTTCACTAACTTTGAGGAGGATCCATCAATCAACCCACAGCTACAAAATAAACTACTTAGTTAATTCTCGTTATAATTTATTTTAGCTAGTTAAATGTTTTTATTGTGTTTTTAGTTAAAATTTTATTTTGAAGTCCTTTGATTTTAAAGGCATTTGTAATATTTTTAATTATATTGTTATTTATAATTAATATAATCGTTTGAGTAGTTTGATTCAATTGGCTTTAAACTGTTATAAATTTGAAATGACACACCCGCTCACTAAGATACGACAAATAGTTGAAATTTATTTCAATACCAATATCCAGATTTCACACCAAATTCAACGATAGAGGAGCCTCCCAAATAACCCTTCTTGTATACTAGAATTGAGAGCATTCAAATACACCCCACGTGGTATAGTATAATTCTAAAATACGACTTCGTGGTTTCGTATAATGCATAATTACCCTCTACGCTGTTATAATTTAACACCATTATCATTGTCAAGAGGTAAAATGTCTATAATACCCTTGTATTTGTTAAAATAATAATAAATTTTGGAAAGTTAAAAAAAATATATATTTCTCCTTCATTCCAGCCTGCCTCCCTATCATTACCTTCATGTTCTCCACCAAACCCATAGCAGACCTTTGTTCACCCCAAATCCTTCCTCTAGAATGCCTCGCATGCTCTCCGGCTTGACCATGCCGCAAAGCTCAACGACAGCTGATCGATTGGCTTGGCGACTCGGAGGCAAGTCATGTGTGCCGATAGAAGCTGTTCGTAGAGTGAATGAGTCGCTATCTCTGCTTTTAGCTACCAGTGTTGATCGTCGCCACTGCCAGAGAGATGAAATGGGCATGGCGCCGCCCAAAAAGTAGAAGCAATAGCTCCGCGGCAAACCCATGTCCTTCTTCACTTGGACAGCAGAGGACATTGTCAACGTGGTAAGATGCCATTGGTTGCCCTGCGTATTTACGGTGGGGCTACTTATCGCAAATAGGATATTGAATCCTATTTGTTTCGGTATCTTGTGTAGAATGAAAGAAAATGGGATATTCACTCTAGGTGTTTCTTTAAACCATTAACATTTGTCGAATTTAAAGGAGTTTCTTTGATTTGCTAATTAGTTTGACTAGATACTGTGACTGGGTCGGGTTTAGAATGGAATGGTGACCCATAGGGTCAATACGGTGCTCAAGTCACTGATGAACTGGGTTTTTTTCTTTTTATTTTACTTTTATTGACCATCTGCTTTTGAAGCAACCCAAGGAAGAAGACGACTTATTTACTAGATGTTTTTGAAGAATTCTCTTAAATGGCTTAGCTAATTTATTTTACTTTTTCCTCTGTTTTGAACTAGTTTCCTATGTATTAGCTTC
>QANX01002081.1:0-42800 GCA_003254975.1 Ochetophila trinervis | reverse complement strand
ATTATATTATGTCATATTATATATATATATAGTATCAAATTTCATAACAAATCATCCACATGATTCATACATACTAAGTGTCTTGATATCTAAACTGATAAATTTTAATATGCTACGTTAATACTATATCAATTCTGATAAATTTTAACAAAGTACATTAATATGACACCAATTTATATGAATTTTTGAAAGTTTAAATTTATATATTTTAGCATGAAAACTTAACATATTGAATTTGAACAAATAAATTTTAACACAAACACAATATAACATAATACCACACAGCACAAATATGAAATTTAGCTTAATATGACACGAATTCGCAAGTATTTTTGAAGCTTTGAGTATATGTATTTCAACATAAAAATTTAACCTGCTGTATTTAAATGATTAATATCATCTATTATTGTCATACATTAAAATGAATTTTTAATTGTAAGGTCTCAACTCTCAATGAAATAAAATAATGAATAAATAGGGGTCTACTAAAGAATTGTAGCAACATAGAGAATACAAATTAACTCTTATAATTATTACCAAAAAAAAAATCTTATAAATTTCAACAAAAAGAACTAACTCCAAAAAAATATACTATAAAATTCAGTGGAGTATAATTGACTGATAATAATTTTGAATCGGGAACAATTTAGTGAAAATATTCATAAGTAAAGCTCTGGATTCAATAGCCCTAATGATAGAAAAAAAAAAAAAAATCCTTAGAATTTGAATCTCCACACTTCCATTAAAAAGTTACAAGATAAAATACACATGTATTTTATCAATTAATAATCAAAGTTTCAACTGTTGCCTCCAATGTGGAAAGTTAGTGGGAAAGCAATGATCTGATCACTTGTGACTATAGTATTTTATCTAGGATGAAATTATTTTATAGAATAATATATTCTATTAAATTCCAAAATAAAAAAGTTTAACATGAAGCTAATCTTAATTTTCTTTTTTGTCAATAGCTAATCTTTAAATTTAATATTAAAGTATACTACAAAATAAATAGAATCAATAATGCACCAAAATATTTATTAAACTTAATTATCAAATGATATAACGAATTATATGTCACAATCATTTATTAACATATTCTTAATTAATTATAATAGAATAATAAACTTTTATAATTAATTAATTTTCTTAAAATTAAATCAAGATAAATATTTTATGTATTTATATATTTTTTGACTGTCTATTTAGGTTGCTTGAAATGTGTCTAATTTCCTCCACTCCGACATAAAATATTAGATATCATGTTATAATCTAATAGTGACATTTGATAAAAAGAAAAAAATCATATCGAAATATGACCCAAAACGAACATACACAATCACAAACATATACAGACACACAGTCTTTCATTTTGTTTGTTTGTTTTTTTTTTTTACTAAGAATTGATTCTTTTAATTACAATTTGTTTTTATTTTAAAAAATGATATCCATTTATAAAATTTGGTCAACATAATTACAATATCCCATTCGAATTTAACCATTAATAATTTTAAATTTTAATAATCAAAAGACAAAATATTCAGTTTTTTTTTTTTGGTGAATAAAAAAAATTTAGTTTGAAGTGTGGGATTTCATCTGTTTGTACTGGATTTAGCAAAATGCAAATAACTCGAGCTAAAGGGACATTGACGTAATTTTTACGGTGTCTGAAGGGTATTCTGAAGGGAAAAATTTAAAAAGAATATAAAATTTCAGAGACAGCTCAATTGCAGTGAGAATCATGTATCTCACACTAAGGTTTTAAATTCTCTGTTACGCTCTCACTCTACTCATTCTCTCTCTAAAACGCTTTCTATGATTCATTCCGTCTTTGTATTTCTTTGATTCTCTCTCTCTCTCTCTTGTTTTCCGTTCGCCGGAATATTGAATTTTCCGGCGACCAAATGCCGGCGAAAACACACCTTGCCGATCCCACTCGACCTCACAGCTCCTAATCTCGTTCTCTATAGCAGAAAAAAGAAGAAGAAAACGACACGAAAATGTCGGTCTACGACGCGGCGTTTGTGAACTCGGAGCTGTCGAAACCCACCTCAATATTCGGGCTCCGACTCTGGGTAGTGATCGGAATCTTCGTGGGTTCGCTAATCGTCCTCACTCTCTTCCTCCTCTCTCTCTGCCTCACCTCACGCCAGCAAACCAAGCACCAATCCAAGTTGGGGAAAAACGCCGCCAACACCGCTAAGGAATCGCCGACGCCGGTAATCTCCAAAGAAATCCAGGAAATCGTGCACCACCCGCAGCCGGAAATACACGTGGAGATCGGGAAGCCGGAGCACCGTGTGGTGGTGTTCTCGGACAGGGCTTCTAGCGGTGAGAGCAGGGGGACCATGATGAGTGGGTGCGAAACGGCATCGTTGGGGAGCGGTTGCAACGTGGGACCCGAGGTGTCGCATCTTGGTTGGGGGAGATGGTACACTTTGAGAGAGCTGGAGGCGGCGACTAATGGGTTGTGTGAGGAAAATGTGATTGGGGAAGGTGGGTATGGGATTGTGTACCATGGGGTTCTTGTTGATGGAACCAGAGTTGCTGTGAAGAATCTTTTGAATAACAGGTACTTTCTTTTTTTAATTAGTTTTTATTTTTTATGTATTTATTTTTTTGGTTATGTGTAAGTCTGTATGTGTGATTATATGCGTTTGATAATGGTTGAATCTGGGTCTTCTTTGATTTGTCGATTAAAAATATTTTCATTTTTATTGAGATGTGACAGGAAAATATGAAAAACTTGATTTTTTTTTTTTTGGGTGGTGGTCGGTGTTATGTGTTTGTTTCAATCCGGGTTAGATTCAAGTTGATTGATGGAAAAGAAATGAATACGAGAGAAATAGTTTGTTTTGATTCTATATTTTTGTAGGCTTCTGAATGAGTGTAGAAGAAGAAAGATGAAAGCAATTTCTTACTATTTTTGGCTTACGAATTTTGGAGGTTAAAATTGGAGAAAGTATAAGATTTTAGTTAATGGGTTTGTTAAGTCTGAGATCACATATAATGGAGTAGTGGACAATTCTTGTTTTGCTTAATTTTTTTCTATTTTAGAAAGGTGAGTTTTTGGTTAGGCTTCGTCCTCGAGTTAATTACAGTTGTTGACTTCACGCTCTCTCTTTCTCCCTCTGGAAGTCCGAGGATCGATTTTTAGCTGATTTTATTATTTACTTTAATGCGACCTCTCGGCAATTAAATGAAGCATGTTTTTGTTCGTTATTTCTGCCTTGAATTTGTTAACTTGTGCTGAAAAGTCACCTGCCGTCTGAAGAGAACCCATCTTTAATGTGAGTGCTGGTTGCTCCTTATGAAACCTTACTGATGGTCTTTCCCACATCACATGCACAATTTGAATTCTCCGGCATTTTTAATTTCTTAGTCTTCTATTCAAAAACTTCGATGCTTCCTAGTGTTCAATCAATGGGACCGTACAAAGTTTTTAACTGATCGTGTGTGTCTTGGATTTGATATCTTTATCTATTACCTGTATGCATGATGCATTTGCTTATGTGACTGATCAACTGTCAGGGGTCAAGCTGACAAGGAATTTAAAGTGGAGGTTGAAGCAATTGGGCGTGTGCGACATAAAAATCTTGTAAGATTGCATGGATACTGTGTTGAGGGTGCATATAGGTAATTGATAATCTCTCTTGCAATTTGGACTTGAGGTTTGATAATTGGTTTGGTGAAAAAGATAATCCTTCATCTGGTTTTGTTACTTAGGATGCTTGTTTACGAGTACGTTGATAATGGTAATTTGGATCAATGGCTTCATGGGGATGTTGGTGATGTCAGCCCACTAACATGGGAGATCCGTATGAATGTTATACTTGGAACTGCAAAAGGGTACTAAAAAATAATTACTATCATATATTTTCTTCTTCTTCTTTTTTTCCTTTTTTTTTAATTAATTAATTAATTAATTTTTTTAATTATACATGCTAATGTCCCTTAAGCTGCATTTTTTATTTGCAGTTTGGCCTATCTTCATGAGGGCCTTGAACCTAAGGTTGTCCATCGTGATGTAAAATCCAGCAACATTCTAATCGATCGTCAATGGAACTCTAAAGTATCTGATTTTGGTCTTGCTAAGCTCCTATGTTCTGAGAGAAGTTATGTGACAACACGTGTGATGGGAACTTTTGGGTTAGTTTATTTCCTTGCCTCTAATTAATATTTACCTTTTATTGTTTGGTTTGTTGGTAACTGTGCAATCCTAATCTAAATGCGTGCATGAAGAATTTTATTATTGTGTCATTATAGTTGAAAATGACTTTTATCTGTTGCTTTCTCTAGTTATGTTGCACCAGAATATGCTTGCACTGGGATGCTGAATGAGAAGAGTGATGTTTATAGTTTTGGAATTCTTATCATGGAGATAATTACTGGGAGAAGCCCTGTTGATTATAGCCGATCTCAAGGAGAGGTTAGTCTTGATACGTAATTTATTTGTATCCATCCTGTAGTTTTGTTTCACTGAATGCTAACTAGAACTTGGACATGTATATACAATTGCAGGTTAATCTGGTTGAGTGGTTGAAATCCATGGTTGGAAACAGAAAATCTGAGGTAGTAGTAGATCCGAAGCTGCCTGAGATGCCAAGTTCTAAAGCACTTAAACGTGCTTTGTTGGTTGCTCTTAGATGTGTTGATCCTGATGCAACAAAGAGACCAAAAATGGGGCATGTGATCCACATGCTTGAGGCTGATGACTTACTAATTCGTGATGTAAGTCCTCCATTAATGTCAAGATTGTTGATGATGTCCCTTGTTATCCAATATGCAGCATTTATCCATTTTTGTTGCTAATAATGCAGGAACGCAGAATTGCAAAAGATACTTCCCAATCACATCGTGGTTATCAACAGGGCAATCATGTTTTTGTGAAGATAGGTGATAAACAATCGGATGAAGGAACTTCTGATACAACTGAAGGTGATAGTGATAGCAAACAACATCATCCAACAAGGTGGAGATAGCGCCATTGGACGATTAGGTGACTAACAGATTAATTTCAAGTTTTTGAAATCTCCTTTTACCTTCTCCTTTTACACCAAGTTTTTTTTTTTTGCTGTACCTTCAATTCCAGAAAACAATAATTTGCGTATGTTCTATGCCTAGATGCATATCTTTTCAGATGTACCCTGCATCAAATTAGGATGCATTTGTAGAACTTGTTGAAATTCATTCATGATTCTTATAGGAATTATAGGTCATCAATATCCTTTTGTTTGTAAACAAAATATGTATTGTTAGTGCTACACTAAAAAATTTATTCTTTCTCAGTGTTTACTGTTTACATGCTAAAAAGTCAATTTTCTGTATCTATTCATAACTTTGATCGTCTCTTTCTACCTCCATTAAGAAATTGATTACTCATCATGCTTGGGCTTCCAACTTTTTGTCACATCACTGCCAGCCTAAAAATAATAGATGGGTATGAGTGGTGGGGTCCAATTCCCAGCTACTTTCATAGAAGCACTAAGATTATTTCCACATCAAGGACAACTTCAAATTTGGATGGTTCTACAAAATGGACCCAGTAACCAGCTAATTGAGTTGAAACTTCTGCTGCAGCCTCCAATTCATGTGCTTCCTTGCCCTGATTGAGACTAGCAAGCCAGGGCAAACCCAGATCTGGATTGGAAATTGGGGGGTCATGGATTCTTGTTTTTTTCATCAATGCCAGAACATGCTTTTGCTATTGGGCAGCTTCATTAATGTTGACATTTTGTTGCTATAAATGATGGAGCAAGCTGGCGTTGGATGTTTATGGAGGGTTGCCCTTTTTGTCCCATGCTGTGCAGCCTGCAATTATGCTAGCTTTTGGTTGATTTCTATTGGGAATTGGTCTCAATTCTTCCAAACTGTTTGATGAGCACAATTATGTGTGTGTAGATTATAATATTTTTGGTTTTGTTCTATATGTATGTCTTTTGTCTATGATTTATAAGGTTCTCATGTTGAAATTAGGAAAGCATTTGAGGACAAAAGCATGTGAACATGTTACCCATTTCACAAGCTTTATTATAATTGTTATATATATATTAATTTTATTTTTATGGGTCAATTGAACTAGGGTCAGAGAGGGTATTTATGAAGATTAAAACTTCTTTCTTCTTTATTATTATTATTATTTTGGCTAATTAGAATTATCACTATTCATTTGCCATATTTGGATTGTATCAAGGAACTAAAAAAAATACAAAAAGATATCTCTTCACCAATAATAAACTATATTTGATCCTTTAAACCATTCCTCATTCCCTATACTTTCCTGGTTGTGGACTTTGAGATTTATAAACACTACATTTCCATTGAACAAGGGTGGCATCCCTAAGCTACAAGAAGACCAATTGGCGATTTCCCAGGCTATGTTGTTGAAAATTTTTCTAACTTTGTTTGGGTCAATGGGATTTTAGTTATTTGTTTTTGTTTGTAAAGCTTTTAGTAGATCTTTTTAAAAAATAGTTTCTATTAAAAAGTTAATAAATATTTGGTTGTTGATTAAAAAAGTGTTTTGTTTGTAGAGCTTTTTACATTTAATATTTGAGACTATAACTTCAAAAATGCATTTGACATTCATTACATGTTCAATAATAAAATAATAAAGATAAATTAGTAGCAAAGATAAAATTGGTATTTAATTTTTTTATTAAATGTTCTTTTGTACGTTCCCTATAAACTCAAACTAGAGTTTGTTAAAAGAAATTTAAAATTTGAACTTTTCCAAATAGCTTAAAAATGTATCTTTTCCATCAACAAACACTTACAAAATTGTAGCCAAAAACCTATTATTTTTAACAAAATAACTTATGACCATCTAATAGAGTTTTTTGCTTTAAAAAAAAAAAAAAAACCAACAACTTTTTTTACAAATAATTTTTAGCAGACCAAATAAAATATGATTTTTCCATATAGAAATAATGGCAGTGTTGTTAATTTTTTTTTTGTTAATTGGGGGTTGGGAGATGTACCCCGTTGTGAGAAAAAAGTGAATTAAATTTTGCAGACAAATTTTGATAACTTGAAATTTTTTAATTTTTATTTTGGTAGAAGGACAACTTGAAATTTGGAGTAGCGTGCCTGCATTCATGCTTTAATTGCTTCTTTAAATAGACCAAAGGCTGTCTGGTTTCTTTTCCTCTGTTTGGATACTCAAATATGGTTATTGCTATCCCTGTCAATCATATATCTCTGTTCTTTATCCAGGTCAGTGACGCTGGGCCACAGAAATTGATTCACTGAGACTGGCCCAAAATTTAAAAAGGGCGGCTCTAGTGCACAACTCTTTTTACTCTTTACACTGCATTTTATTGAAATTCCAAAAATATCCCTATCATTTTTATTAAAAAAAACTGTTATACTAAAAATTGTTGGAGCGTTTGGTAGATTAAGGCAAAATGATGATTTATACATAGATAATCAAAAAACATTTTATAAAATTTTATATGTTTTATATGTTTTATTTTGTTATATTATATGTAATTATTAATGATTGAATTTATCTAAAACATAGTTAATAAAAATAATAAAATATAGCGTGACTATACCATCGTATACAAATATTTCTGCCAACCGAAAAATAGTAAAATGTTTAGTTTCATACAATCGAACCACCTAAATATGTTCGAAATGAACATGCATTTGACATTGAAAAATTAGTTCACTTTCAAGGCTCAAAAGGTTTTAATCAGCTCAAATGTAATAATTATTTCCCATAATCCTTATTTAATAGTTTTAAATCAAATTATATTGGAATTTTCATGCTGACATTTTTTTTCTTGGAATTGTTCGACAAAAATTGGAGAATGAGTACGAGAATAGGTATCATAATGGAAAATTTTGGAATTTTTATAAAATATGTGTGTAAATAGAAGAGTTTTTTTTTTTAAACAAAAAACGTCCAACGTTCCTGAAGATTTTTGTCCATTATTTTTAAAACTTATGATTGTACCAATATTTACAGTTTACAAACCAATGAATTACTAATCATATTTTTAATTAAATTTTTATTTTTTGTCTTCTTAAAAAAATAGAAAAATATCAACCGATAAAAAAAATTAACACTTACTTTCATATGTTGATGAAAGAAATTTTTGACTTTAATTTGCAAACTTTGTAAAATTAATTTTTAGCTAGGGAATTTTTAAAATGTTCACAAGTATTTCATTAAAATTAGTGAGTACGTGTAAGGAAAAAAAAAAAGATAGATTGATATTATATATATATATATATATAATCCTGCTATAAATTTCGAAGTCGAAGTCGGGATTTATAGCCATCCCCGATGGGTCAACCCCAACGCCAAAAGTCACACGTGGTCAGCAACCCCCTTCCCCCCCGATTTTTTTTCTTCCCTCCGCCCCAATTCCCCCCCGCCCTCCCCAAAAAAAAATTTCCCTCCACCCTCCTCCCCNATACCCTTTCCCCCCAGCCCCAAAATTCCCCTCCCCATCCCACCCCGCTCCCAATTCCTTCCCCCCCCGATGCCTTTCACCCAAAATTCTCCCCTGGTCGAGTCTCATCCTTTCCCTCCCTCCCTCCCTTGGCCTCGCTAGTGCCTCCTCCAGCCGCGCACAACCCAACCTCGCCGGTACCTCCCCAGTCGAGCGCAACCTGATTTGCAGAGCCTGCTCCCTAAGTCAATTGTCGAGCGTTGATCGCCGAGAGCCCAGACTCGTGCACAGCCCAATTTGCAGAACCTCTTCCTCGAGCCCAGATGCGAGTCTTGATCATCGGAGGTGGGGGAATTTTAGGGCAAGGTATCGCAGGGGAGGGGAGGAATTGGGCTAATTAGGGGGGGGGGGAGTGGTAATTGGGAGTGGGGTGTGGATTTGGGGCGAAAAGGAGGGGGGGAAGGCATTGCTGGGGGGAGAGTGGGAATTGGAAGTGGGGTAAGGAATTTTGGGGCTGACACGTGTCCCTGTCAGGGATTCAAGGTTTATAGCAGGATTGTATATATATATATATATATAAATGGAACATAGCTCTAGTCAATCATAATGAAATTTATCATAAACAAACTTGGTCATTAGCATCATTTAAAAGTGAATCTCACGTAAATACAGTAGAGCAAACATATGCAATTAGTAAAGAACATGAAACATGCCAGTTATTTGATAAATATATGATTAAAAAACATAAAAGAGATGGATATAACTTCCTACACATAGAATTAGTCCAAATAGGAGTCAAACCATTAACAAAAATAGGCTTAATTACATCAATACTCTTATGCCTTAAAGATGTTAGATTTATACAGTTTAATGATAGCATATTAGGAATAGTTGAAACTAGTTTATGTAATGGATCAATTCATTTCAATTGTTATCCAAATTTTACAGTAAGTTTAACAGATCCACATATCTTAAAAATATTAACATTAAATATAAAAACAAATGGTTATGATATTTTAGAAGAAACACAACCCTTAGCATTAATATATAGAATAAATTATAAAGTCTCATGAACAAACATGAACTTCCAAGCCAAGAAAAATATAAATAAAGGCCAAACAATGCTAATCCAAAGTAATTTTAGAAATACTAAAATTACTATACCAAGAGCTATAAAAATGGAATGATATATCACTCCCTTCAGATTGGACCTTAGTCAATGAAACCATCCAGAGATTGGACACCAAAACCATTACTTCTAGATATATTGGAAACACCAAATAAAAACCAATTTTTAGTTTCCCCAGATAAACTCTATGAATGGAATATAGATAATATCTCAGAACAAGAAATATTAAATAAATTAAACCATATGTCAATGACAACAAATTGTTATTTAAAAAAATTATAGCTTAAAACAGTTAGAAATAATTGAACTAATAGTCACATGGTTCACTGGAGTACTTCACTCTTGGTGGGAAAAACATCTCTCAGAAGATTCAAAAAATTAAATAATTTATGCAGTTAAAAAAGATGAAGATGGAATGCCCATCTTTAATGAAATAGAACAAGGAATATTAGATGGAGTCAATACATTATCATATACAATCATAAAACACTTCATAGGAACACCTACAGATATATCTACTAGGTTACACGACCAACTAACTAATTTAAAATGTCCAACCCTAAGTGATTTTGATTGGTATGCGACAATATTTACAAGAAAAGTAATGATGAGAGAAGATAGTAACCAACAATTTTGGAAAGAAAAATTTATTAATTGATTATCCAGTTTATTTTCACATAATATTAGAGAAATTCTTAGTAATGAACAAGGATATATTAATTATGACTCATTAAGATATGGAGATATAATATCATTAATTAAAAAAGAAGGATTAAAAATGTGTATAAAATAACTAAACAAATACACAAAGACAAAAGAGAAGCTAGATATGAGTTATGAACATTTTGTACCCAATATGGGATAGATGACTTACCCTCATCTAGAAGAAATAAACTTAATAAAAAATAAAATTTAGATAAACCAAATAGATATCATAGATACAAATACAGGAATAATTATGATAGATCTTATTCTAGTAAAAATTATTACAAAGATAGAAGTCCTAAAAAATTTTACAAGAAAACTCAACAAATTTCTCAAAAGGCAAAGTAAAATGTTATAAATGTAATAAATATGGACACTATGCTAATAAGTTTACAGTTAAATCAATAATTAACCAATTAAAAATAGAAGACAAAGAAAAACAAAACTTAATAAATGCCTTAGAATTACAAGATACAGACCAAGAATTAGAATTAGAAATAAATACAACATCTAGTTATAATGAATCAAAAACTAGTGAGTCCTCCAATAGCTTTGATATTAATTTAGGATGCCAAGATGCTTGCTCCATAGGAAAAACAATAAATGTATTAAATAAAGATGATGAAGAAGATCTCATTTTCGAATTACTAGGAAACATAGGCAATCCTGAAGAAACAATAAAATACTTAAAAAAATATAAAAACATGATAATAAATAACCAAGACAATGATAGTCAAAACAATGATTCAAAACCTCAATCTAAAATTGGATTATCAGATACGTTAAATAGATTACAAGGTAAAAATAAGGAGTTAACAATAACATATTTACATTATGAAGTTAAAATGCTAAAAATGGAAACTAAAGAATTAAAAAGTCAAACTACAATTTTAGAACAACAAGTCTTAGACTTAATTGATAATAAAACAATAAAAGAAAATTTACAAAATGATATAGAAGAAGAAGAAAACCACAATAATTGAATGACAAGAATTTAGCACATAAAATATAAAAAATGGCACATCAAAATAAAAATAGTAATAAAAGACTTTCAGTTTACAACTTATGCCTTAATAGATTCAGGAGCAGATTTAAATTGTATCTAAAAATGAATAATCCCATCCAAATATTTTGAAAAATTAAAAGAAAGATTATCTTCAGCAAATGGAAGTAAAATGCAATTAAATTATGAAATCAATAATGCACATGTATGTCAGAATAACATTTGTTTTAAAACATTTTTTTTTCTATGAAAAAATATAACAGATAGAGTAATATTTGGAATGCCATTCATAACACTGCTATACCCATTTACTATAGAAAATGATAGTATAATTAGCCAACCAATGGGAGAAAAGGTAATTTTTGAATTTATTACTAAATCAGAAATTAATGAAATTATTATCTTAAAAGAAAATTTAATCTCAAAAAATTTATATTTAATAAACTCCAAAACCAGTCAATTAAATTATTTACAACAAGAAATTAAATATGCAATAATAGAAGATCAATTATTAGGTAAAAATTTACAACAACAAATTAAAGATTTTGAAATTAGATTAACAAAAAAAATATATTCAGAATTACCTAACGCTTTCTGACACAAAAAAAGACACATAGTTAATCTATCTTACATAAAAAACTTTGATGAAACAAAAATCCAACCAAAGCTAGACCAATTCAAATGAATGAAGAAACATTAGAATACTGTAAAGCAGAAATTTATGAATTACTCAATAAAGGAATTATTAGGGATAGTAAATCTCCTTGGTCATGTTCAGCTTTTTATGTTAAAAAACAAGTCAAATTAGAAAGAGGAGTCCCAAGATTAGTAATCATTTACAAACCATTAAATGAAGTCTTAGAATGGATTAGATACCCAATTCCAAATAAAAGAGATCTAATTAAACGAATATCTCAAGCTACAATATTTTCAAAATTTGATATGAAATCAGGATTTTGGCAAGTACAAATTAGTAATCAAGATAAATATAAAACTGCATTTGTTACACCATGTGGCCATTATGAGTGGAATGTAATGCCATTTGGATTAAAGAATGCCCCTAGTGAATTCTAAAAAATTATGAATGAAATATTCAATCCATATAGTCAATTTACATTAGTTTACATAGATGATGTATTAGTATTTTCCCAGTCAATAGATCAGCATTGGAAACATTTAAATTTATTCGCTAAAATAATTAAAGAAAATGGATTAGTAGTTTCAGCAACTAAAATAAAATTATTCCAAACCAAAATAAGATTATTAGGATTTAATATATTTCAAGGACAAATCACACCCATTGACAAAGCAATTCAGTTTGCTGATAAATTTCCAGATCAAATTTTAGAAAAAAAAAATCAGTTACAAAGATTTCTAGGATCTCTCAACTACGTAGCAGAATTCTATGAAAACCTTAGAGCTAAATGCAAACCTTTATTTAATACATTAGAAAACAATCCAGAACCATGAACTGAAAAACATACTACTATAGTCAAGGAAATAAAAACTTATATTAAGTCACTATCCTGTTTAGGAATACCCTCCAATGATTCATTTAAAATTGTCTAGACAGATGCCTCTGAAGTTGGATTTGGAGGAGTTCTATTTCAAAAACTCACCCCTAAGTCACCTGAACAAATTGTTTGGTTTCATTCTGGAACTTGGACATCTTCTCAAAATAATTATAGTACTATAAAAAAAGACATTTTATCCATTATTTTGTGTATTTCAAAATTTAAAGATGATTTATTAAACCAAAAGTTTTTGCTCAGAATAGATTGTAAATCAGCCAAATATGTTTTAGAAAAAGATGTTAAAAACATTGCATCAAAACAAATTTTTGCCAGATGGCAATCTATATTAAGCATTTTTTATTTTGATATAGAGTATATACAAGGAGAGAAAAATAGTATCCCTGATTTTCTCACACATGAATTCTTACAGGGAAAGACAAATAATCATGACAGACAAAAAGAAAACAGTCAGTAAACCAAGGTCTTCAACCCAACCAGGGTCATCAACCCTTAGTCAGTCAAGACAACTAGTAAAACTTGAAACACCAAAACAAAACTTAGTTCAAATTTATTTACTAGGGTTGATCCTATTAAACCAAATTACCAGTTAGCCTTAGTTAGCTCTTATGATCCATATGCTATAACTCCAAGTCAACCATTCAATCCAATAACTTCAAAGAAAAGTTCCCCTTATTTTGATATTGCCAGTTACACTATTTTCTTTGTTGAATCTACTTATGAGAAAATAATAGCAGCCAATCTTCAAGTCAAAAAATTATTTCCACCAAATTTTCATTATATTCCAGGACACCCAAGTAAAACCTTTAGATATTATACTGATATCTTGATCAAAACAAATTCAGTATCAATCAGCCCCATATATAAACAGCAAATATTTCCTAACCAACCACAAAAACTCTTATACCACAAACTTGTCAATCTTAAAATCATCACCCTAGATGAATGACAATCCCTTCCATTCAATTTTAGAACAATCCAAGACACAACATTTAACTATCATGACTATATTGATGCTTGGGACAAAATCTTTCTTTATCAAAATGAAACATTTAGTCATTCCTGGTTCATTAATTGGGACAATAAATTTCATAGATACTTCCCTAGTTGGTTCTACCAATGGTGGACTGATCATGGGTTAGAAAAAATATTTTTCCTAGTAACTTGAAGAGTATATACCTACTTTACCCAAAAATACCAGCCCAGTCAACAAGAAAAGAAATTCATGGGAACCCTTATTTTCATGTCCAAATTTAAAATCCCTTGGATATTTAAATGACAGTATGGATTAGGAGATGACATTGTCTACAGCATCCATAAAGTAAAATGGTGGGATAAATTCAATTGTGAGAGAATTGAATCCCAAGTCACGAAGGAATTCCCCAAGGAATCACAAACAAAGGAACCAACTACATCAACAGGATCTCAATCAAAGATGGAATTATTACAGCTAGCACAACAATTAATGGAGCAGGCCTCAAAACTTGATGATACATATGATGAATCAGAAGCATCATCCAGTCAACCAAAAATCAGAGAAACCAAAGAAAAACTATGCTGGGCAGACTATGAAGATAGTCAGGATCCCTTTGATTACGGAACCCCTGATTTAGGCAATGATTGAGTCAGCCCCACCAAAAGTAAAAAGCAAAAAGCTGTAGTAAAAGTAAAAACCACCGAAAGCAGATTCTCCATCAGTCAACATAAGCAGAGGTAAAAGCAATTTACCCAGAGTAAAAACATATTCTCCATCAGTCAACAAAAAGTGGAAGTAAAAGCAATTTACCCAGAGTAAAAATAGATTCCTCATCAGTCAACAAAAAGTGGAAGTAAAAGCAATTTACCTAGAGTAAAAGCAGATTTCTCATCAGTCAACAAAAAGAGAAAGTAAAAGCAAGTTTACCCAGAGTAAGAACATATTCCCCATCATGACAAGGAATACAGTAACCAAGACCCTTCAGCTATTTAAACCCTCATTCATTAGAAGAAGGGACAAAATCATTTTTAGAGAAGAAAAATTCTTAGAAAGAATTCAAGTAATTTGTAATCCAAATATTTTATCATTTCATATACTTATGTAAGTTCATCAATAAACATTTATTTTTCATGTACTACTTAGTCATTTCAATAAAACATTTGTTTTAAGTATATAGGCTGGAAACCCTTGGTTGCGTGGTACTGGCACAAAGGAGATCACCAAGTCTCATACCGATGGTATAACAACGTCACGTACTTAGTCCAAAATTTATTTCATTATATATATATAGATAGATAGATATATATATATATATATAGAGAGAGAGAGAGAGAGAGAGAGAGAGAGAGTGTGTGTGTGCTTGCCGGAGAATGAGAAAAAAAAAGAGAAATAAAAAAGAAGGAAAAATGAACGAGAATATCTTAATTATATTCAGTTTGGACCATATACTTGAATTTTTTAAATTAATATTTTTATTTATTAAATATATTATTTTTGGAATTAAGTGTATTTATAATTGTCCCGCGTTGTTTAAAGATGAAAAATGGACTGAAGTTGTACAAGTATAAATACTTGATTTGTAAGTTGAAATGGCGAGAGAGTCTCACATTGGAAATGCAACAAGCATCTTTGGAAGTTCCTCATTTATAAATAGAAGCTTCATCAACCTTTGAAAAGATCCTCGAATCGACACACACCAGCAACATAGACTACTTAGTTTATTCTCGTTAGAATTTACCTCGAGTAGTCAAATGTTCTTAGTTTAATTTTTTATATTTAAAAATCCTTTGATCTGAAAAAAAATTTTAACCCTTTAATTATTTTGTTTTCAATAATTAATATAATCGTTTGATTAAGTTTGATTTAATTGGTACACACTTTATTTTTCTTGGACTATTATAGGTTCGAAGTGGCACGCTCGCGCACTAGGAGACAACTGATTGTTGTGTTTTACACCAACATATCTTTTGGCACCCTCGGTTGGACACTTTTTTTTTTACTAAGGAAATTGTGCAGACTCGCTAAGAATCAGGAACCTGACACCCACGGCAGCATCAGCGGTCGAATTGTGTCAGAGGAAGATGGAAACGAAAGGAAAGTTGGCAAGACTCTGGACACGACATATATGTCTACTTAGGATTCGATCTGTGAACTATCCCAAGAGCTTAGGGAGAATCACAGGAAAATGGAAACATTCCAGGAGACCCAACATCAAATGTTCCAAGGAATCATGGAATTGCTGTGCCAGCAGGTGCAGATGAACCAAGCTGCATCGAATGGCGCAAGGCCAACTAACGGCTAGGAGGAACAACAGGTGTAGGCATACCAGGCCATACCCAATGGCAACACTCCAAGGACTGAGGCACCGGTCTTTCAGGCTGGGTCTAATAGAAACGATGTAAGGGTTACGCATGAACGACAAGTCTAACCTTACATTTCTCCATCGGCTAGGAACAATGTTCCTGTTGGGGAGGGGGGCATGCTGACAACTTAGGCCAGAACGAGAGGGATGGTCGGGAAGAATAGATGGCGCAAGCTTTCCAGGCTATACCCAACGTACATGGAGGGAGAACGGATGTCCAGACATATGGCAACCTGCTAGCTCGGAACCAGATTCATGGCGGGGGCATGCGGAGCACTTTGAACAGAATTACAGGAATGGACACTATGATGCTCACGCCTATCAATTAGACTTCCACGCCTCGGCGGGAGGAATGGACCAAACTGGATGAACCACGGTCAAGGCATGGATCGGGAGGCCGTCAAGATTATCATCCAATAGATGATGGACATTGCATTTAGAAGGACTGGATGCCCGTTTTATAGGAGGTCGTACCCTGATGATGTTGACCAGATTGAATTTCCTAGGGGATTCAAGTTTCATGACTTCACCCTTTTTTGTTATGGAGAAGATAGACAGTCTATCATGGAGCACATAGGCCGTTTCACCATCCAGTGCAGGGAAGCAACGACCAATGATTTTCTAAAGCTGCGATTGTTTGCTAATTCTTTGACATGTCTAGCTTTCACTTGGTATATCAATTTGCAGCCAAATTCGATCCATAGCTGGCAAAAATTGGAATAGAAGTTCCGTGAGCAGTTATACAGGATTGAGCTGGAGATCTCCATGGCTGACTTATCTCACCTGCGACTGATGGATGGAGAGTCAATACAATTGTTTATAACTCGATTAAAAAAGGTGAGGATCATATGTCACTTGGACATACAGGAAATGGAGTTCGTCAAGTCAAGTTAGCACAAGGCAGATTGACCTACAAACTTCGAAAGAAATTTGAGGGTACAAAATTCCATGACTTGTCCAAGTTGGTCTCTCAAGCCACTCGATATGAAAGCATCTTGAAGGAAGAGTACCAGAGAAAGAACTTGTCCAAAGGGTCATACGACAAGGACCCAAGTATTGAAATTCACGTCGTGGAGACTGACGACCAATAAAGTGTTGAAGGAGCAGCTGACATTAATGCGGTGGAAGTGGTGGCCACCCGTCCGTACATTTGTAAAGTTTTGACTACACTGACAAAGAACCAGAGAGTTCATCAACTAATCATGGACATGAAGAAGAATCAAGTTGAATCAGAGAAGGTCTATAGTTTCGACATCTCCAAAGTCGATCATATTTTTGACTACCTGCTGGCCAACTAGGTAATTAAATTACTTGACGACCATATTCTGCCAACAACTGAAGATATGAAGAAGAATCCATACTGCAAAGGACATGGCATGTCGTTGCACCAGACTGTCAACTGCGTGGCTTTCAGGAAAGCTATCTAGACGATGATTGACAAGGGAGCATTAAAGTTCCTAGAAAAAGGCAATGAGATAATAGAAGTGGAAAACAATCCTTTTCCGTAGGCCGAAGTAAGCATGGTTTCAGCGAACATCTCAGACTTGACGAGACCTAGGATCAATGTGGACTTGGGACATATATTAAGCGAACAAATATGGAAGAAGGACGTCAAGCTTGGAGATGAGTATTCGGCCCAAAAGGCCGAATCACTCACTAAGTTGCTTAGTACCTGAAGCAAACATATCCTAAAAAGGAAGGAAATAGACGTCATGCAAGAAGTCAGAGAATGTCCAAGCCACCGATGGAAAGACAAAGCCAAAAATCAGTGTTCCAGAGCTCAGGTCCAAGGAGGCAGAACGAACATGGAGAACGAAATTGCCGACGCCAAGGGAATCAAGCAGAATCGAGAATCCATGTCCATTTTTCCAGGGACTGCCGAACAAGATTGGTTTGGCAAAAGATCGAGAAGCCAAAGACTTTCAAGCCACCTATTATGGAGGTAGATCGATGGTGTTGTGCATGATATAAGTCTTATCATCCGCCATCCGCTTACCAAGTCCCAGAAAAGGCGAATGCAGCATCAGTATGCTAAAAGTCAGATAACAGGTCGACCAGATAATCAAAAAGATGGTATCGTGCCAAATAAGTTGGAGTCATGTCTCAACGACTTGGATGGAAGACGTGAGATCGAAGCTCTATCCAAGAGAGTCAGCATCTTATTTGGAGCTCCATGAAGGATGGAACCCATAAAAAGATGGATAAGAAGGCAAAATGCAGAAATTCAGCCGTGCTTGAAGGACATAGATAATAATCCAGTGGAAGAAGACATAGTTGTTTATTCGGTCGTCAAGTCATCAATGATCAAATTTGGAACCATGGATGAGGTGATGTTCAACACAGTCGTTGTCTTGCCTTTGTCATTTGGATCCCAATTTCAGTTGGCATGATAGAATAAAAACGTTGTCCAACAAAAAATCATGATCTAAAGGAAATTCGAATACAGTGTAAGTTGTCAGATTGGATGCTGGATGATATGATACTGGAGGGCAATGCCCTGCAAATGTAAACATCAGCAAGTCAGAAAAAATTAGGCCAAAAATCTACACGGTCATTTATTTCAATTTCTGCTGGTTGCTTTTAAGGCCGAGTCAAAGAACTCGGCTAAATGCCAAAATCCACGGCCAACCTGTTTAAATAGTTGTAATATGTAAATAATGGAAAGTAAGCAGGTCAAAAGACTGCTTGTCCACTAACCGTCAAAAGATTGCTGTGTCGGGGTGATCCGATATAAAGTTGAATTCATTGCCTTCAAATTGGCTGGATGCAATTGAGTCGTGATCACAATGTAAGAAGACGGAGTAAGCAAAGAAAATCCATATATATATATATATATTCGGCATCAACAAATACGTCGCCGAGCCAATCCACTTTGTCTAAAATGATGAAATATGTTAAGGGACACAGACAAAAACGTGTCAAATATATCTAAAGACCCATAGTGGAGTCGAGGAAAAGCAAACCAAACTCCAAAGATATACCATCGCCAGCAAGCAAAGTCCAAGCCCAACTCCAGAGTCCAGCTCGTGTGCTAAGCTTGAGTCCAGAAGCCAGGCCCAGCAGCTTCTCCAGTCCGCCCATGTCCAAGTCCAGCTGAGCCTCCAGCACCACGTCCAGTCAAGCCCGCGTGCCCGGCGTGTGTGTGTCCAAGCCCGAAGCCTACACGCCCAAGCCTCCAGCGCCTCCAGCTCATACGCGTCCAAACCTAGACCATCTGCAGGGCCGCGCTCATTGTCCTACCAAACGGCGCACCATAGATCTCCATTACCAGCACCTCTTAACCTTCCATGGCCTTCACCGGAGTTTTGTCTAGCACTAATTATGGCGATTACTCCGTCAAGTTATCCACCACCGACAGCGGCGACATAACGATAAAAAAAAATATAGCCTGGTGAACCCGACGTGAACTCCCTCACCGATCCTCTGGCATCGGGTTGCAAAAGAAACAAATTTCTCCCTCCTCTTACAAAAATGGAGATCTCAAAATCAAGAGAAGGCGGTGGCTTAATCATAGGCGCATACACCATGCGAGCTTTGAGAGCAGAACCGCTACCGACACCATCAACACGAATAGGTCTAGCTTGAAGAAACCTTTGGGATTTGGAAGCAGCAGGTGATGCAGGAGCAAAAAGAGCCGGAGAGAAGGAAGAAGTAGCCTCCACCATTGATGAATGTTACAGTAAACGCGGAACACCACCAGAGGGCTTTGAGAAAGCCAAAGGGGTTCGCTGAGAGAGATGCTAGAGATAGTCAGAACAAAATCAATCAACATCTCGCCGAAGCTGACGATCAAATCCTTGCTGGTTTCTGGCCGGCAAACCATTGTTGATCCGTGACATGGCAAAGAGAAAGGAATTTGCAGCCAAGAAGCAACGATATTCACCCCAAAATAAAAACTAAAGATATAATATATATATACACACATATACGGGGCCATAAGGCACCCGATCGGGTTCCCTTAAGGAATCCGATTTCATGCTAACAAAATGGAAGATAGAAACGCAGAGTCAAAATTGAAATGGGCTGGTCAAAATGCACCGTTTTACGCTGAAGGCAAATCTCGGTCAAATGGCAAATCTCTGTCAAATTGGGGGGAAATAATTTTGACCCGATCAAAATGCACCATTTCACGATGAAATTCTCTGCACTCGATTCTCTCACAAGCATATCCTCTGTTTGAAACTCACAAGCCCAATTCTCCCAAAATCCCTCGCAAGCAGAGGAGGAGAACATCAAACCAGAGGAGCAGCCTTCGGCCGTGGTTCCCGTTCTGCACCCGTCGGCGGCACTATCAAAGGCATCGGAAACGCTCTCTCCATTTCTCTTTTGGAAAATGAATCACAATAATAACAAGTAAATCTTTCTTTCTTTCTCTCGTTTTGTACGATCGGTGTTGGTTGCTGGGTTTATTTTGGAAATGTACATTCCTTTATCCTTGTTGGTGTAAAACACAACAATTAGTCATCTCAAGTGTGCGAGCGTGCCACTTCGAACCTAGACAGTCCAAAGAAATAAATAAAATGTGCGCCAATTAATATCATACTTAAATCAAACGATTGTATTAATTACTGAGAACAAAATAATTAAAGGTTACAAAATGCCTTTCAGATCAAAGGACTTTTAATTAAAATTTTTAACTAAAACACTTGACTACTCGAAGTAAATTCTAATGAGAAGAAACTAAGTAGTCTATGTTTTCTGGTGTGTGTGGATGCGCGAGTCTTTTTCGAAGTTGGTGAAGCTTCAATTTATAAGTGAAGAGATTTCAGAAAGCTTGTTACACTTCCGATGTGGGACTTTCTCCAATTCCAACTTCCAAGACAAATATTTTATACTTGTATCACTTCAACACATTCTCCTCTTTAAACAATGTGGGGCAAGTATAAAATTCACTTAAATCTAAAATAAAATATTTTTAATAAATAAAAAATATTATTTTAAAAAATTAAGTATATGGTCCAAACATTGCCCCCATTGCTTTGTAATTTTGTAGTAAAGAATTGCAAAGCAATATTTGACCAACTTGCATCCTTCTAGTCCTTGAGCCAATTCAAATGTTCCAAATTATATCAATGCCACAAATATAAAGTCTATAGTTCTCATACACAGGCACACTTGTTGTCAAGCCAAAATCCAATATGCTAGTAAAAATAATATTTCCTTATATCCCTATGCAAGTATAAAGTATTTTCTTTTGATGAAATATTGCCATTAAGCATTGGTTTCCTTATATCCCCATGTACTTATAAAGTATTTTCTTTTGATGAAATACTGCTACATGTATTGGTTTCCATCAAGAATACCCAAACAAATCAATCAAGAAAATACTTTCTAATATTCTTGCCAAAATCCATGCAAATATATTTTAAAACCTTCCACAATCTCTCGGTCCAAGCAAACTTTTCATGTAATCAAAGATTTAGCTTCCATAAATATTAGGCCAAAATTCCAACTTGAATAAAAAAATATCCTTCCTTGCCAAAATCCAATCCAATCGGGGATGTCATACTCATAAACCTGTTCCATAAAAAAAAAATATATATATATATATATATATATATATTTCTTTCCAAAACAAAAATTGGCAATCCTCCACTTGATTAAAGATGGTAGCCTCCACATACTTTATTTCCTTAGCAAAAATCATTGATAATACCCTAGTCGCACACGCATGCCACTGACATTTACCCTAGAATATGAGACATATATACATATGTATGAATCTAAATCTGTCAATTACCAGCGTAAGTCCTCTATCTGTTCCAGTCTCCAGTTATTATGTAATTTTGCTTTTATCCTTGCTTAAACTTTATCATTGATTTTTTTCTTTGCAGCCTACATTGACAGTCCAATTGCTGCTGAAAGGCTTTTTCTCACACTCAACGTGATTCCAAAAATCAAGGTAATTGATTTTTTTCTTTTGCCCACCTATCCATGTAGTAACCTTTTCCTTTGTCTCATGTGCCCACCTAAACATGTAATAATCTCTGCCAATAATGAATTGCATGTACAAATGCCATCAAATCAAGCTCTTTCATATTATATATATATATGAAATAATATATATATATTTTTTTTATTTGTTTCTTTTTGCATATCAGTAATCACCATTGAAATCCTTTCCTCCATGTTATGGCTCCGAACAATTGCCATTTTATTTATTTATATATATTTGCAGCAATCTCCAGTACAGCAATATCTTACTGCAAAAGCATAAAAAAAAAAAAAATGAAGATTGGGGATAAAGTTTCTCCTTCCACCATAAGGTAAACAACCAAAGTTCCCCTTTTGTCACTGTCTGTTTATGCTTTTACTGCTGCACTCCACCAGATTTTTATCAAGCTTATTTTTTATTTCTTTTCTCTTCAACCCCTCCACATTAAACTTGGATACCCGAGCAATTCCTTCATTATGCTCTCCCCCACAAAAGCAAACGACGGCCTTGGATAATTCACATCGTGTTGCCGAGAAGTTTTCGGTGATCCGGAGTAACAGACGGTACCACCGATTGGTGGCGCGGTTGGGTTGGTTTCGCATAAGCACGGACTGGAATGAAACGTTGGCTTTGGACGCCAGGCTGGGTGTTCGGACTTGCAGGATGTGGGCTTTGGCGCGGCTGCTGGAGGCTTGACAAAGAGCTGGACTCACATGGATTTGGGCTGGGCGAATCGTGAACTTGGGCTGGAGCGCTGATGTGGCTGGACGCGGGCTTGGAGCTGGGTTTGGAAACGTGCAGGCTGGATACACGAATGCGGAGAGCGGGCTGGAGCGGGCTTGGATTGGAGCGCTAATGCGGGTTGGATACGCGGACTGGAGCACTGATGCTGCTGGACGCGAACCGAAAGATGCTGGGCTTGGGCGCGTTAGACGGGGCTGGGCTGGAGACTCGCGGAGCTGGACTTCGCACGCGAATCGGGCCAAGACGCTGACAGGCTGGAGATGCGGGCTGGATGCGCGGATGGCTGAGCACCGGATCGCGGGCTGATGCGGGCTTGGACCCTGGACTTCGCACGCGGGCTGCTGGCTGAGTGCACAAATGGGCTGGACCAAACCTGCAGCTGGGCTGGACTTTGGATGTAGCCTTGGCATGGGCTCGGGCTGGCCAACTCACAAAACCCACCGAGAAACTAAAACCCCTAATTTGCAAAAAAAAACATCATTGTTTTTAGCCGAGTTCTTTGACACGGCTTTAAAAGCGGCTTGAATTAGCCAGCTAAAATTGCATCAAATGGCCGTGTAGATTTTTTGGCCTAATTTTTTTTGACTTGTTGATGTTACATTTGCAGGATATTGTCCCTCAGTATCATATCCTTTGGCATTCGATCTGACATCTTACACTGCGTCGGAATTTCCTTTAGATCATGACTTCTGCTGGACGATGCTTTTATTTTATCGTGCTAGCTAAAACTGGGATCCAAATGACAAGGGCAATATGACAACTGTGTTGACCATTACCTCATCAATGGTTCCAAATTTGAGCGTTGATAACTTGACAGCTAAAGAAGCAAACATGTCTTCTTCCACCGGATTATTGTTCATGTCTTTTAAGCACAACTGAAGTTCAGCACTTTTCTTTCTCATCCATCTGCATACAGGTTTCTTTCTTTGTGGACCTCCAGATAAGATGCCGACTTTCTTGGATAGAGCTGCGACTTCAAGTCTTCCATCTAGTTCATCAAGATATGACTCCAACTCGTTTGGCACGAAACCATCCTTGTGTTCATCCAATTGAGCTGTAATCCGACTTTCAACATGCTGGCACTGCATTCGCCTTTTTTGAGTTTTGGTAGGCAGTTGATAAGAACAATGTCCTGCTTGGTACCAACGATCTACCTTTGTAATTGGCAGCCTAAAAGTCTTTGGCTCCTCGATCTTCTGAGAAACCAATATTGTCAGATGGTTTCTGGAAAAAGTGACTTGGAGCTTTGGCTCACCTTGCCCCCCATGGTGTCGATTGTTCAGCTTCACTTGTCTATCATGCAGTTTTGGTCCCAAACGTTGGAAAATGAATTTTTGTTTGTGGCTTTCCAGCGGTGGTTTCGACATGTTGAGGTTTTCACTCATTGCCGGACGCCTCGTCCATCTTTCCTTGACTCTATGCCTACACCGGGTACAAAGCACCTTAGAAGGAGATTCGGCCTTTTTGGCCGAATACTCTCTTCTAAGTTTGACATCTCTCTTCCAAACTCTTCTGGATGACGTCTGTCGCAAATCCACCCTAACTCTGGGTTTTGCCAATTCTGAAATATTGGCCGAAACCATATTCGCTTCGGCCGATGGGAAATGGTTGTTATCCACTTGCATTATCTCCTTTCCTTTTTCTGGAAACTTTAATGCTTGTTTGTCAATCAACGCCTGGATAGCATTCTTGAAGACCATGCAATTGATAGTATGATGTGACCACATACCATGCCATTTGCAGTATGGCTTCTTCTTCATCTCTTCAACTGTTGGCAGGATATGGCCGTCAAGTAATTTAATTACCTTGTCGGCCAGCAGGTAGTCAAAAATTTGATCAGTTTTAGAGATGTCAAAACTGTAGACCTTCTCTGGTTCGGGCTGACTCTTCTTCATGTCCATGACTAGTTGAGGAACTTTCTGTCTCCTTACTGGTCTGACAAGAGCCTTGCAAACATGTGGATGTGTGGTTATTACCTCCGCTGCATCCACTTCAAATGTTCCATCTACACTTTCTTGGTCTTCAGCCTCCACCAAGTGAATTTCAGTATTCGGGTCTTTGTAGTATGACCCTCTAGAAGAGTTCTTCCTCTGGTACTCCTCTTTCAAGATGCCTTCATATCGAGTGGCTCGAGAGACCAACTCGAACAAGTCATGGAACTCCGTCCTTTCAAACTTCTTTCAAAGCTTGTAGCTCAGTCCACCTTGTGCTAGCTTGACGAACTCCCATTCCGGTATGTCCAAGTGACATCTGATCCTTGTCTTCTTGAATTGATTTATGAATAACTGCATAGACTCTCCATCCATCTGTCGCAGGCGTGATAAGTTGGCCATGGAAATCTCTGGCTCAATCCTGTAGAACTGCTCGTGGAACTTCTGCTCCAATTCTTGTCAGCTATGGATCGAGTTTGGCTGCAAGTTGATGTACCAGGTGAAAGCTGGACATGTCAATGAATTAGCAAATAGTCGCAGCTTTAGGAAATCATTGGCCGTTGCTTCTCCGCATTGGATAGTGAAACGGCCTATGTGCTCCACGGTGGATTGTCTTTCCTCGCTAGAAAAAAGGGTGAAGTCAGGAAATCTGAATCCCTTAGAAAATTCGATCCGATTGAAAGCGTCAGGCTATGGCCTCCTATAAGACGGACGTCCAGTTCTTCGAAATGCAGGACCCATCATCTCTTGGATGATGGTCTCAAAGGCTTCCCGCTCTATGCCTTGGCCGTGGTTCATCTAGTTCGGTCCATTCCTCCGCGCTGGGGCTTGGAAGTTTGCTTGATAGGCATGGGCATCATAATGTCCATTCCTGTAGTTTTGTTCGAAATGCTCCGCATGCCCCCCGCCATGAACTTGGTTCCGAGCCGGCAGGTTTTCATATGTCAGAACACCGCTCTCCTTCCATGTACGTTGGGTACAGTCTGAAAAGCTTGTGTCAAATGTTCTTCCTGACCATCCCTCACAGTCTGGCCTTGGTTATCAGCATGTCCCCCGGCAGAAACATTGTTCATTGTCGGTGGGGGAATGTAAGGTTGGACTTGCCGTTCAGGCATAAACCTTACATCGTTTCCACTGGACCTGGCCTGAAAGGCCTGTGCCTCAATCCTTGGCGTGTTGCCATTGGGTACGGCCTGAAAGGCTTGCACCTATTGTTCCTCCTGGCCGTTAGTCGGCCTTGCGCCATTCGACGGAGCTTGGGTTGTCTGCACCTGCTGGTGCAACAATTCCAAGATTCCTTGCAACGTTTGCTGCTGGGTCTCTTGGTATGCTTCCATCTTCCTGGACAACTCGCAGATAGAATCCTGTGTAGACATCTCTGTCGTGTCCGGAGTCTTGCCAGCTTCCCTTTCAATTCCATCCTCATCCGACATGTTTCGGCTGCTAATGCCGCCGTGGTTGTCAGATTCTTGATTCTTGGAACGAGTCTGCACCATTTCCTCAATCGAAAAAAGAAGTCCCACCGAGCGTGCCAAAAGATATGTTGGTGTAAAACACAACAATCAGTCGTCTCAAGTGTGCGAGCGTGCCACTTTGAACCTAGACAGTCCAAAGAAATAAATAAAATGTGCGCCAATTAATATCATACTTAAATCAAATGATTGTATTAATTACTGAGAACAAAATAATTAAAGGTTACAAAATGCCTTTCAGATCAAAGGACTTTTAATTAAAATTTTCAACTAAAACACTTGACTACTCAAAGTAAATTCTAACGAGCATAAATTAAGTAGTCTATGTTTTCTGGTGTGTGTGGATGCGCGAGTCTTTTTCAAAGTTGGTGAAGCTTCAATTTATAAGTGAAGAGATTTCAGAAAGCTTGTTACACTTCCGATGTGGGACTTTCTCTAATTCCAACTTCCAAGACAAATATTTTATACTTGTATCACTTCAACACATTCTCCTCTTTAAACAATGTGGGACAAGTATAAAATTCACTTAAATCTAAAACATAATATTTTTAATAAATAAAAAATATTATTTTAAAAAATTAAATATATGGTCCAAACAATCCTTTTTTTTTTCCTTTTTCATATTTTTTTTGGGATTATTGTTTATGGACTTCTTTTAGTTTTATTATTATTTTAAACTTTTAATAATTTTTCAGTTCTTGATGCGGGTTCAAGATGGGTTTCCTAGATTATTTTCCTTTTTATTTTTGCGGGTGTTTGGCTGCTAGATATAATCATTATTATCAGTTTTATTTTATTTTTATTTTTGTTTCTGGAGACTGGATGTTGGGTTTTATTTGATACTGTTTGTGCATTCAATTTTCTGTTTTTGATTTTATTGAACTCGCATCATATATTACGACAAAATACAGTTTGAGAAATCAACATTTATCCAGTAAGTTGAAATATTAGCATAACACTTCATGCGTCTCTCCCCCTTTTGCATCATATATTTCATTTAGATTTTCTTCCAGGAATTTAAATACTACAGTTTCTTGAGAATTGACATAGCAGCTTTTGCTTTATCATGTTTTTCCACTTTCTTTCTTATTGATTGACTATGCTTATGGTTTTCACATTTTAGGTGGGCTATTTGTTTACATTGCGCAAATGAAACCACTAATCGTTCCAATCCTCAGCGAATGAGAGTAAAGTGTTTATATACATGAAGAATTTGGTCATATTCATTGCTTCAAATCCCCTTTGCTGGATTGAGATGTATTACTTTTGGTTCCAGAAGAGAGTTGTATTGTTATAAAATGAATTTTTTTTTTGCCCTTTTCTGCTGTATCACTTTAATTCGTTCATGGAACAAGTTGATATCCTATCACGGTTTGCTTAGTTTCAATTTCCATTGAAATAAAAGGTTTATCCTGGAGTTTGTAATCACTTTCAGAAATGGAGATACTCTTTAAAGAACACATTAACACAATCAGATTGATGTAAGATATTCTAACCACTTGCCTCAAAAGTCTAACATTTTGTTTCCAATTTCAGTCTAACAACTCAAGTACTCAAAAAATTAGCCTCAAAATTTCAATCTAACATTATGTTTTCTATTTCAGTCTAAATCTGAAATAATCTAGGAAACCCATCTTGAACCCGCATTCAAGAACTGAAAAATTATTAAAAGTTTATAATTAAAAATAAAAATAAAAGAAGTCCATAAACAATAATCCCAAAAAAAAATATGAAAAAAGAAAAAAAAAGGATAAAGGAACATACATTTCCAAAATAAACCCAGCAACCAACACCGATCATATAGAATGAGAGAAAAAAAGAAGGATTTACTTGTAATTACAGTAATCCATTTTCCAAAAGAGAAACGGAGCGAGCGTTTCCGATGCCTTCGACCTTCGATGGCGCGAGCGGCGTTTCCGATGCCTTCGGTGGTGCCGTCGATGGGTGCAGAACGGGAACCTGTAACATCCCGTCTCAAAAAGATACTGGAAATTTTCAAAGTTGATCAAGTTTGACCATGAGAGGCTCGATGTTGAATTTTTGTGTGGGTATGTGATGGCTTTGACTATGGTAATGTTGCGTAGAGCTAGTCGATACGAGTTCGTAGACTAGTAGTACGCTCGATTCTGAGCTAAGATTGAGAAGTTATGATTGAAATAGTATGAAGGGTATTTTCGTAATTTTTCAATTACTGGAGAAATTACTATTTTGCCCCTGCCTTTATCTTTAATATGTCCAGAAGGGTCTAGAAGGCACGCACGCATGCAAGAGCCACCCCGACGCTAGTCTTCCCGCGCAGCCCCGACCACTGCACCTGCGTCTCCTTCGCCTGCAACGACTATTTTCTGCCCAGATTGGGCCAAAAATTACTTGGAATGTGGAGTCGGAAGTCCTCGCTCTTCAATGGCACCAGTGACCACCCGTGGGAAGGACCGGATCGCCGAAAATCAAAGGAAACCCCGTCAGCCCCTTTTTTGCAATTGCCAAATTTCAGCGAGAATAGGCTGACCCACGCCCGGAAAAGAGGGCCCGTGTCTCCCTCCACCTTTCCCCTCCAAGCCGTGGCCGTGAAATCCTGTGAATCACCGAAAAACTAGCTGGAGCCGGCGAACCTGTTTGTTTTTCGGTCACTGGATCCCGGCGGTTTCCGGTTGCGGTGCAGGTTCTTTTCCCCTTTTTAGACCTCCTGAGGCTGATTCCGGCATCTGTTCGTCTCGTAGCTCGCTCATATGGACAGTATGATTGGAGGGTGCTCGGCCGCGACTTCCCGGCCACTTTTCGGCCACCACCGGCGGCGGTTGGAGGAGGTGAGTCCATGGTTGTATCCTACTCTCTTTAAGCTTCGTTTTGTTATATAATTCGAGTATTACAATTGAGCATTGGAATTTACTTAAATTGAGCTGTGTTGTCAATGACTGTTAAAATAGGATTTGATGGTGTGATTGAGTTTCGGGGTTATTGATAATGGTTACGGAATATATTATGTGATTATTTTGCTGTGAATGTTAAATTTGCTAATGAACAATGCGTGGAATTTATATATTAATGTGTGGAATTTATATATTGTGTTATTTTTCTCTAGAATAAATGTGTGATATAAGTGTATGTTGAGAACTGCTTGGGCGAGGAATTATGCCGCCAAGCAGGGATGTTGCTAGCTTGGGCGAGGAATTATGCCGCCAAGCTATGGATGTTATTTTGTTAAATTTGTGGAAGACGGAATTAAGAGTGTTTAATATATGATAGCTGAGTAATGTGTGTTGAATTTGTGAATGTGATTGGCATATTTGGGATAAGTATGCTTTAAGAACTACAGGTAGCTTGATCCCTATCAAAAGGGTATGTGGGCATCTCAGTTTTATACTGAGTCCAGCTACGTTGTATTTAAAACAATATATGTGTTTGAGTGTTGAGTTATTTACTGAGACTTGGATTTGTCTATTTGGGAAATGTGTGCTGGTAGGTTGAATATTGTGTAGAAATGTATTTGCTTGCAGGATTTGCAATTTATGTATTTAGGGATGTCAGAAAAACAGACGAAATGCTGCTGAAATTTCTAATAAAATTTTCTGGCAGTAGAGAGAATCTTTCGGTCTATTGGTTTTTATTATTCTGGAATAATGACTGCTTAATGGCTTAATAGCAATATTAAGTCATGCAGGCAGGATCCAGGTGGGTTGGGTCCTGTCAAAACCACGGTCGGAGGCTACTCCTCTGGTTTGATGTTCTCCTACTCTGCGTGCGAGGGATTTTGGGAGAATTGGGCTTGTGAGTTTTAAACAGAGGGTATGCTTGTGAGAGAATCGAGTGTAGAGAATTTCAGCGTGAAACAGTGCGTTTTGACCGGGTCAAAATTATTTACCCCCAATTTGACCGAGATTTGCCATCAACGTGAAACAGTGCGTTTTGACCAGCCCATTTCAATTTTGACTCTACTTTTTTGTCTACTGTTTTGTTAGCGTGAAATCAGGTTCCTTAAGGGAACTCGATGGGGGCCTTAGTGGCCCTATATATATATATATATATATATATATATATATATATATGAATTGCAAGAGAAAAATAAAATAAATAAAGATGGTGTAAGAGATAAACCATCGACTAGGTTAGTAAGAATAATACATACAAATATATATATATATATATACAGGACTGCTGTCCCGGGAGACGCCGCCCAAGTGTATATGGGCGAATGGGCTATATTTGCAATTTAAGTGAAATTTTGGAGAGTTTTGGAGGAAAAAAGCTGGGTAGAAACAATCAAAATTAATTTGAAAAAAGTCAAATAATATATGTTGACTGGTCAAAATTAATTTGACCTTCAAAAAATTTCCCCCCGTTTAGGTCGTCCTCTTTTTTTTTTTTTTTTTTTTTTTCTGCTTCTTTTCTTTCTTCTCCAAAGATTTTCCCTGCTTCTTCACCGCTTTGGCAGCCGTTCGTGACTAGGTCTGTAACACCCCGTCCCAAGAAAAGATTAAAAAATTTCCTAAATTTGACCAAGTTTGACTGTAAGTGGGCCCGGGTTTGACTTTTTCTGTGGTTTTAGTTTTGTTTTGATTGTGGTACCATTGCGTAGAGCTAGTCGATACGAGTTCGTAGACTAGTAGCACGCTGGATTCTGAGTTAAGACCGAGAAGTTATGGGCAAAACAGTGTGAGTGGCATTTAGGTAATTTTGCAAGGCTGACATTAAAAGAGTGAAATGACTAATTTGCCCCTACTGGAATTTCTTAAATTTTTCCACAAGGCTCTGGAATTCGGCCCCCTCTCTTCCCCGATGGTTCCTGCGCACACCGCCACCCCAAGCTTCAGCCATCTTAGCCGGCGACGATCGATTTCTGGCCAGATCAGGCCAGAAATTACCCGGAGCTTGAAGCCGACGGTCTCCTCGTCTCAGCGACACCGGTGGGCAACCGTGAGATTGCCCGGACCGTCGGCAACTTTGAGAGAGCCGGTTAGTTCGCATGTGAGTTCGCCGGATTCCGGCGAGAAATTAGCCGCGCCACCACCTGGGAATTGAAGCCGGTCATCCCTTCTACTCAACTTGGCCGGCGAACGCTCGTGGAACCGCCTAGATCGCCGGAAAACATGAAAAGTCCGGTGAGTATGCTTTGCTTTTGTTCGCCGGATTCCGATGAGATTCCGGCGATGGGTTAACTCATTTTCCCTTAATTTGGACCCTAGGAACCCGATTTTGACATCAATTTAATGTAATTCCCCCTAGTTTAGATAGATTGGGGAAAACCCCTTTTGGCTGTGAATTTCAGGCCAAATTCCGGCCACCGCCGGTAGGAATCGGGTAAATTGAGTTGACCACTGTACTATATTTTCCACAAGCTTCGTTTTGATATATAATTCGTATATTGTAGTTGAGTATTTGGAATTTACCCGGTTAAGAGCAATGTTGTCAATAACTGTTAAAATAAGATTTGTGGTGGTTAGTGATATAGATGTGTGTGTAATTATGTTTGGAAATTGCTGTGATGTGAATTGGTATATTCAGAATAAAGGATTGGATTATGTGATTGAAGTTCGTGGTTGATAATGACGGTTACGGAAATATTATATGTGTATATATTATGTGATTATTGCACTGGGAATGGTGAATAAATTGCTTTGTGAATGTTTATTTTTAAATTGAATTATTGTGATTGAAAAATATGGAAATTGGGTGTAAATTGATTAATGCACAACGTGTGAATTTATATATTATTGTGTAGAATTTATATAGTGTGTTATGGTTCCCTAGAATAAATGATTTTGTGATTGAGAGCTGCTTGGGTGAGGGATTATGCCGCCAAGCAGGGTGTTGCTAGCTCGGGCGAGGAATTATGCCGCCAAGCTGTAAGTTAGATTCTATTAAATTGTTTAGGAAAGGCTAATAGTAATTGTATCAGATGCGACATATTTAGCATGAATGTGCGATCGGAACTACAGATAGCTTGATCCCTTGTAGAAAGGATATGTAGGCAGCTCAATTTTAGATTGAGTCCAGCTACACCGTACTTAGACAATATATTTGTTTAAGTGTTGGGTTGTGTACTGAAATGTGGTTTATTTGTGTGGGAAAGGCGTGCTGGTAGAATAAATTTTGTTTAGAACTGTTTTTCCCTGCAGGTTATGACTTTTAGCATTTTGGGGAGTGTTAGAAAACAGTCGAATTGCCATCGAAATTTCTAATAAAATTTCCGGCAGTAGAGAATTCTTTTAGTCTGTTGGTTTCGTCGGCTTTGGAAAAGTAGTGTAACGGATTTTATCGACTGCTTGTGGCTTAGTGGCAACATTAGGTCACGCAGGCAGGACCCTGGTGGGATGGGTCCTGTCAAGGTCTTCTTCTTCGCCGCGCTCGCTGCCGTTCACGACTAGGTTTTCTTCTTCGCTGCTCTCGCAGCCGTTCGCAACCAGGTCTTCTTCTTCGCAGCTCTTGCTACCGTTCGTGTTTTTATCTCGAAACAGAAGCTTCGTATCTTCCCTTCGGAAGTACCGGTAAGTACCGGAAGTACCGCTGTTTTTCTTTCTGTGTTTTTTTATGATGTTCAATTTTATTAATTACATAAATGTCAGCCTTAAGCTTCCCATTCACCATCTGTTTTTTTTTTCTTTCATGTTGGGCATACTGGTTTTTTTCTTTATGTGATTTCGCATTGTTGGTGTTGTACTACAATTGAATTAAAGTTTTTTTTTGGGAATTATTATTATTATTTATTTTTGATAGAGATTCAAGTTATTGAGATTTACTTTTTTATTTGCATTAGTATTCGAAACAAGACTAAGTTTATTTTATTAATATTTTTTAATAATTTTTGCTAAAGATCTACAATAGATGAGAGGAGTAACAAGTTATGCAGTTAAATATATTTTAACTAAAAATCCATAAAAGCTGATTTATTATTGTTTTGTACTTTTAAAAAGTTATGCAGTTAAATATGAATTAGCATCTCAAGTGAATATCATCATTTGAAGATGTTATTGTTTTCTGTGTATTTTTTGTGAGGTCATGTTCGGCACTAGAGTCTTGATTTTTTCCTATTGTTAAATCTTTGCTCCAATCTTCCTGTTGCATCCATTTGTCAAACATATTTCCCTAGTGTCCTTTGATTTGATTTGGCCCTGTTTATGTAATAGTACATTTTTTTTATTGTGAATTATTTTGTCTGTCATATTAGTTGGTAAGGGTGTGTATCTCATGATGATTGAGGGTTTAATATGCTTGCTGTAGGGAATTTTCTAAAAAGGTTGAGATTAGTAGCATCAACTTATGATGGATTTTAGAATCAATTATAAGATTCAAATTACATGTTTTGATATGCAAATACTCTACATTTAGTCATATTGCTGCTTCTTAATTAACTCATGTAGTCAACTCTTCATGTGAACAAAACAATTTCTATTATTATTGGGTATTAATCATAAAGAAATTATCCATAGCCTGAAACAAATTTACCGAGACAATTAATAACTGTTATCCTAGTGTTATATTACATTACTTTTGTTTAATTATGATAATTGTTAATATTTGTAGAATCAAATGTATTTGCCTCAACCAAGAGAGTATAGATGTGATAAGCCAGCTCCAACTGAAGAATGAAGTGCAAGTTATCATCTAGTCAATGTTGGTTGTGGAAGTTAATGTCAGTATTTGTAGCATGTGCTTTTGCAATTTGAATTAAGGAGAATTTTACGAAGTTTATTTAATGTATTTGTTATTTGACATAGGAAATTTATTTAATGTATTTGTTTTTTTTGTATTAATAGAATTTCATTAATAATTGATAGCTGATTTGTAACTGGAAATATATATTGTTGCACTATAACACAGGAGTTGCTAATGCTTTTGCTGCCAAAGATATCCTTGGAGATGTGCTAAGTGATTTGTCTGTCTATGCAGTTTTCAAAGCCTTTTTCACTTGGAGATACTATTATTGCGTGTTTGGAATGTTGGAGATGGGGACCGGATTGGATTGAGAAATTCGGTCCTCTCCTTATCTGCTGTTTGGCGAGCGTCGGACTGGGATTTCTCAATCCCATTCTCGAATCCGGTTAGCCAACTTATGCCTGTGGCCGAATCCTCCTCGCAGACACGAGATACAAGCGGACTCGGATTATTTGCCCCTCTCTAGCCGCGTCCTCAACTCCTCCAGAAAATCTCCCTCTCCAGCAAAGCTCCACAGCTCCCCCTCTCTAGCAAAGCTCCACAGCTCCCCTGTCCTCTCCAGCAGCTCCCCCTCTCCAGCAAAGCTCCATAGCTCCCCTGTCCTCCAGCAGATCCCCGAAGGAACCCAGATCGGCTCCCCGAAGGAACCCAAATCGGCTCCCCCTCTCCACAGCTCTCTCCCCTGTCCTTTCCAGCAGCTCGACGAAGGAACCCGAGGTTGTTTTGCTTGATTTTTGCTGAATTATTGCTGGATTATTTTTGCTGAATTTTTTGGAAATTGTTTGCTCGAATGAATGGATTTGCTGAATTTTGGCTGGATTATTTTTGCTGAGGCTGTTTGGAAATTGTTGTTGCTTGAATGGATTTGCTCGGTGGTATTCATAAGCCAGAGTTTACATAGTTTTTTTTTTTTGGAAATTGTTGTTGCTCGAATGGATTTGCTCGGTCTCTGTTTTTTTTTAATATCTTTAATCAACCATGTTTACATAGTTTTTTTTGAATATAAACGAACCATGTTTACATAGTTGACCGTGTACATGTTGGTTTTAAACTTGTAATTCACATCATTTTCATACAAATTAAAGCATTTATTACTTCAAAATACATACAAAATTGAATTAGTCATACAAATCCATTTTTTAGTTTCTACAAACAAATATAAGGTAAAAGATCTTGCCATTAATAGTAACTTAATTATAAACAATTAAAGAAACAATTCATGATAACAAGATGAAATTAAAGTTCTTATCTCAATCATTTTAGAAAAAGAAAGGGAGGTTGGACACCGTTTGGTTTGGTTTTTCTTTTCTAAACTAAATAAATTTAATTTTTCTTTTAAATATGAAAAACACTCATATAATAATAATAATAATAATAATAATAATAATAATAAGAAATCATTCTAGAGTTACTATGTATATTAAAAAGTATATTATTTTAGAATACTACTTGTATATGTATATTAAAAAATATATTAAAAATATGAATACCAACAAACTATTCTGTTTACTTATTATTTTTTGTGCTAATATGATGTTTTGTTTTTTTTTCATTATTGTGCCTTATATTATGTATATTGTTTAGAACTTAAAATTCATTAATAAAATTCTTTTTTTAGGGTTATATAAATGGATGAACAACAAAGGAAAAATTTGTATTTCCTGTTTGCAAAAATGATGCATTTGGAAAAAAATTTCAAGATAAAGGTGCATGTAATGATGGTCTATATTTGGATGCAAAAGCATTTGGAAACAAAGACGCTTAAGAACCGAGCATTCACTAGGCATGAAACTCGACTGAGTGTTTTAGACAATATTATAGGTCATAGTGACATTGAATGTGTCAATCAACTTAGAATGGATAAGAACACATTTGGTTTGCTATGTGAATTATTACGTCCGGATCCACATCTTAAAAAAGATAGCGTTGTTACCTTAGAGGAACAAGTGTGTATGTTTTTGCACATACTCGCTCATCATGTCAAGAACCGAACCATTGGAAATAGATTTCAGCGTTCAAGGGAAACTATTAGTAGGTTTTTTAACTCGGTGTTGAATGGAGTATTGCGGTTGCAAGGTCACCTATTAAAGTCTCCAGAACCAGTGCCTGCTAACTGTACTGATGATAGATGGAAATTTTTTAAGGTATATTTATACATTTTCACTTTTTGTTATGTTACCATATAAATAAATGTAATATGACTTACAAAATTTATTATAATCAACTGTATAGAATTGTTTGGGAGCATTAGATGGAACCTTCATAAAGGTTCATGTGGCTGAGGCTGACAAACCTAGATATCGAACACGAAAAGGAGAGCTTGCTACTAACATATTAGGTGTTTGTGATCGAAATATGATGTTCATATTCGTATTACCTGGGTGGGAAGGTTCAGCTTCTGACTCTAGAGTCCTCAGAGATGCGCTTAGTAGACCAACTGGGTTGAGAGTTCCAACTGGTAAGAACAAACTGTGATGGTTTACTGCTTTTACTAAAAATTAGTTTTATGAGATAGAACTATAACTTATTAATTATTCATGTTAGGTTATTATTATCTTGTGGATGCCGGATACACAAATGGTGAAGGTTTTCTTGCACCATTTAGAGGGACACGTTATCACCTTTCGGAGTGGAGAGTTGGTGGTGCACCAGAAAACCGAGAGGAATACTTTAACATGAAGCATGCATTTGCACGTAATGTAATTGAGAGGTGCTTTGGATTACTTAAAAAGCGCTGGGCCATATTAAGGAGTCCATCTTTTTATCCAATCCAAACACAAGGGAGAATAATCACAACAATTTGTCTTCTACATAATCTTATTAGGAGAGCAATGTCAAGTGATCCAATTGAACTCGATGTAGATGAAATGCAAATTGTTGAACCGATGATGGTAGGCAATGATTCGATCGGATCTATTGAGGCATCAAATGAATGGACTGAGTGGAGGGATAATTTAGCTACACAAATGTACGCTGAATGGACGGCAAATAGGAATGATTAAAACTGTTTATGACTATAATTTTCTATGGAATTTTAATTATTTATTAAAATGTGGGTTGAATTTTGAATATGTTTGTTGGCTTGAATAAACTGCTACTTGTATGTTTTTGTATTAATTACATGCTAAGTTAAATTTGTACTTTTATTGTGAAGTTGGTTGATTATGCATACTGCGAGTAACAGCCATGCCAACCCACGATCAAGGAAGGTTAATAGGCGTGTGTGGAGTAAGGTGGAAGATGATACACTGCTGAATATTATTGATGACGCAGTGGCAAAGGGGTATAGATCTGAGAATGGTACATTCAAACCTGGCACGTATAATTATATTGAAAAATCTTTAGCCAACTTATGTCCAGGATGAGATTTGAAAGCCACTCCACACATCGAATTGAAAATGAAAAAGTGAAAAAAAGATTACGGGATGTGTTCAACATGTTAAATAAGAGTGGATTTGGATGGAACGACACAAAAAAATGTATTGAAGTCGACAGTGATGATGTGTGGGCAGACTATGTTAAGGTTAGAATTAAAAAACTTGCAGCCAATTTATTTCTCCCTGTTGTTGTTAAAACTTTATTCTAACTGCTGAACTTTATTTAAATATATAGATTCATAAAGATGCTGATGGATGGAGGGATAAACCATTTCCCTTGTATGAAAGGTTGGCCAATATATTTGGACTGGATCGTGCCACCGGCCTAAATGTTGAGACTCCTGCTGACATGACTGCAGATCCAACTGACACTGGAGAAGATGAGGAGGATTCTCCAATGTCAGTTGGCCAAAGTTCACAGTCCCGGCCGACCACTCGTAAGAAGAAAACTAGACAATCTGATGTAGTAGGTAGTGGATTGGAACGCATTGTTGAATCGCTGGACAAAATGATGGGTGAAGCTAGGGAACAATGGGATCAACTAGCCAATTCTATATGTCCTAAACTTACTCCCGAACAGCTGGAATTTTTGCGTGCTGAACTTAGAAGGCTCGGGATGTCGGCTACTGATAGAATTAAGGCCATAAATATTTGTTGTGAGAAGATATATAAGTTTCATATATTTATTGGGTTAGACGATGAAGAAAAAATGATTTTTATTCGTGAGTTGCTCGGTGGTTCATCCACTAGTTCGTAGATTTACTATGTATTTTACAAGACATCATTCTAGAGTTAGTTGTATGGATTGTTTATGTTTATGTCATCGGTTAAACGCTTTTTATGTTATTGAGCATTGATTTGCTTGTATGGATTGTTTCAAAAAATTTATGTTATTTTATGGATATGAACAATATTAAGTGGAAAAAGTGTGTTATGTTTATTTATTTTTTAATGTTTTTAATGTTTTTGTTATTTATATCATAGAAATTATACTAATATATTTTGTTTATATGTATATAGTAATATATTTTGTTTATATGTAGATACTAATAATGACAGATCAAAAAATATATGTTGTGTTCAAAGGAAGACAACCACGGATTTATGACTCATGGGCAGAATGTCAAGAACAAATTCATGAATTCAAAGGCAACTCCTACAAATCATACCGTTCAATAGATGAAGCAAAAATAGCTTATGTTTCACACATTGAAAGGACAATTAAACAAAAAAATAATAATAAATGCTCTATAGTAGAAAGGGAGATTAATCACCCTATACCTAATTATCGAAGCATAAATCGATGTTCGGTTTGCATCGGTTTAATTGTCGGTTGCACAGTTGGAGTTGTTGTTATTAGTATACTAGCACATGTGTATTAGGTTAATTTGTATTTTGTTTTTTCAATTTTAGTAGTTGTTTATGTTATTGAGAATAATTATGACATATTTGTATTAAATTATGTTTAATATTTTCTTAAATGACATAATATTATGTTTTATTAAATTTATAATTTGAAAAATATTACAATATATTTTTATATATCATGTTTATTTAAATTAATAATTAAAATTACAATTTCTACTATAATCAAACAAATATAAAATATATTGAAAAAATTATATTTTTATCTAGTCCAGTCCGAGACTGCACCAAACACAGTATATCATATTCGATCCAGTCCGGTCCTGCACCAAACACAGGACATGATTTGAGAAATCCAGTCCAGCATTATCTAGTCTAATCCAATCCTGCCAGCTATATCCGATCTAGTCCGATCCTGCATACCAAACGGACCATTAAAGTATGTCATACATTTATATGCTCCCAAGAACCTAATGACTTGATCCCAGATTTCATTCTATGATTGAGTACTGATTGAAAATAACTTATTTACTACACTACTATAGTGACCTAAAATAAACGTTCTAGCAATAAGTTCATTTAATGTGCTTGGCATGAATGGTGGAGGTTCTCACATTTATTTCCTGTGGTAGAGAAGATCCATGCTATTTGCAGCAAGAAAACAATATATGCATTATTTCTTGCAACTGGTATTACAGCAAATTGTCATAAATAAAATTTTACAGCAGGTTGTAAATATTCAACAAAACACACCATGATAAACATATGTTATAGCAGATTAACACAGCATGTTAATACAGTAGGTTACAGCTTTCCAAATCTAAATTAGTATAATAAAATAAACAGCTCCTAAAAGTATAACAAATTCACATGGGTAATAAATAGTCTTTCATCTCATGAGAGCTCTTTGTTTGTCTTCTTGTTCCTTTTGAATTGAAATTTTGTATGTAGCATTCACTTTGGAATTCAACTCTCAGACTTCTCTTTTCAGTTCCACCAATTCATAAACAATAGGTCCATCTTTCTGTAAATTACTCCAATTTAAGCTATATTGTATATCATTGTCCCAAATAAAATTTCCACAATATTCACCATCCTGTAAAGTAACCACATAGTCAATAAGTTATTTGAAATATAAATTTAATGTAACACATTTAAGAATATTGTATACAAACCTTGATATAATTGCATTTTCAAAATTTTCTATTTGGATTTTTTTCTGAACAAGATATCATTGGCTTCATATAAGAGCCACATTTACATTTTTGTTGGAAAAAAATATCATTCGTACTTGATGATGACATTGTACCTAAAAACAACTCCATCACCAAATCAGAAAATATTGATATTCATTACCGAACCATAGAAACATAAAAAAGAATTTCCACACAATCTGTGCATTAATTCAATATTATGTTAACTTTCCCCAAAGACAAAATGAACAGATAGTAGTTCTTTAATTCTTTAGCATATTGAATTTCCAATATCATAAGAATTTCCAAAACAAAACTAACAAAGCAATGGGTATATTTGTTATCAATGGAAAATAGAGGAATGCTAAAGTGCTTGAAAAGAAAATTTTATTTATTAGTGTGATAAGTCTAGCATTAATACCTAGGCAAAAAAGTCATAGAAGCTTAATTACTAACCACTGCAAACATTTTCTACCCAAAAAAAAGAAGAAGATAAAAACCACAGTCTATCCAACATGACTGATATACAAGACTGAAAAAAGCCACTGCAAACCCAAACGTTTTCTGAGTGTTCACTTCATACATTCATTAATCATTAAATAGTTACATTATCAACAGGACAGCAGTAGGCTGACATTTATGTAAATTTGTTTGTTCTGAGTGTTCACTTCATGCCTACATGCCAAGGAATCAAAAGTCACTTCATGCATAAATTTGTTTGTTTGTTCTGAGTGTTCACTTCATGCATAACTCTATCCTAACACATCTACTTAAGCATTAGGATCATCAGATTAAGAATTTTATTGTGCCTTGAAATTTCTATTGGCATAATAACATCTTTTGTACCAAATAAAAGAGAAGTTAACAATTTGAAAGATGTATTAAAAGCTTAAAACTACCCACTGCAAACGTTTTCTACCCAAAAAAAAGAAAAATAAAAAATAAAGGCACTGCAAACGTTTCCCCAAAGACTAAACAAAGGAAAAATAAAAATAAAATAAAAAATTCATCCATCATTTCTTTTTAAAAGCTTAATTACAAATTCAGGTGCAAACATTTTCTACCTAAAAAAAAGAAATACAAATTCAGATGCAAACATTTTCTACATAAAAAAATATATATACAAATTCAGATGCAAACATTTTCTACATAAAAAAAAAGAAATACAAATTCAGATGCAAACATTTTCTACCTAAAAAAAAAAAAGAAACAACCACAGAATCGTTTCCCCAAAATCTAAAGAAAGGAGAAAGAAAAGAAATAAAATCAGAAATAAGCTGCGAACATTATTGAACATCATAAATAATAATAATAATATTGAACATCATAAAAAAATAAAAAAATAAAAACAGTAAAAAAAAAAGTATTTAAAAAACAGATGCAAAGCTTACCGGTACTTCATAATGGAAGATGCGAAAAAAACACGGTTTTGGTCTGGTCGCGAATGGCGGTGAGAGTGACGAAACTTTTAGGAAGAAAACGTTTGAAGCATGGGAAATCGTCGAGGAAAAAAGAAAAGAAGAAGGAAATAAAAGGGAAAAAGAAGACCTAAATCGTCGGCAAAGCTTTTAGGAAATTTTTCTCCTAAAATGCGAAACTTCTGTTTCGCGAAAAGAACACGAAGAATAAGACCTGGTTGCGAACGGCGGCGAGAGCGGCGAAGAAGCAGGGAAAATCGTCGGAGAAAAAAAAAAAGAAGCAGAAAATAAAAGAGAGAAGAATACCTAACTTGTCACGGAAGAGAAATTTTTAGAAATTAAAAAATTTTTTGAAGGTCAAATTAACTTGACCGGTCAACATGGGTTGATTGAAAATATAAAGATATAAGAAAATATTTTTATACAAAGAAGGTCAAATTAACTTTGACCGTTTCTACACGGCTTTTTTCCTTTAAATTTTTTAAAATTTCATTTAAATTGCAAATATAACCCATTCGTCCATATACACTTGGGCGACGTCTCCCAGGACAGCAATTCTGTGTGTGTGTGTATATATATATATATATATATGTATTTTATGCTTGAAATCTAGAGCTAGCAGATTTACCAAAAAAAAAATCTAGGACTGGTAGAGATAAACTAAAAAAAAAAATTGCATGTAAAGGAAATATGCAATGGCCTTGATGTATGGCGTGAATGTTTTTCTTCTGGTTTGATTTGCCAAAGTGAGATACTGATTGGCATAAAAAAAAAAAAAAAAATTTGGAATCCATGGGGATTACGTGAAAGATTTCTGGAGGAAGACATTTTGTTTTGGCAATTAAGACCCAGGAAGGAAAGATTAAGAAAGGATTCTAATATATTTCATCATTATAATTTTAAAAGAGATTATGGATATTTTTTGGGCTGGAGCATATCCTTAGTTGTCTTGTGTAGCATAAGGTTTTCTGACAAGAATTGGTTTACTCATGCTACATCAATCTTGTTTGAAGAAAATAAAGATATATTTGGTGTTAGTTATTTTTTGGCTGTGGTATTTTTTGGTGGTGTCAACCCCAAAGTTATTTACTTTACAATTTTACTATGTACAAACAAAATTGTAAAGCAAAAGAGATAATGTTTGGACTATATATTTGAATTTTTTAAATTAATATTTTTATTTATTAAAATTATTATTTTTGGAATTAAATTAATTTATATTTGTCTCGCATTGTTTAAAGATGAAAAATGGATTGAAGTTGTACAAGTATAAATATTTGATTTGGAAGTTGAAATGACCAGAGAGGCCCGGAAATGCAACAAGCATCTTTGAAAGTTTCTCACTTATAAATAGAAGCTTCACCAACCTTTAAAAAGATTCCCGAATCAACACACACTAGTAACATAAACTACTTAGTTTATTTTTGTTATAATTTACTTCGAATAGTCAAGTGTTCTTAGTTGAAATTTTTTATTTAAAAGTCTTTTGATCTGAAAGGCATTTGTAACCCTTTAATTATTTTGTTATCAACAATTAATATAATCGTTTGATTAAGTTTGATTTAATTGGCTCACACTTTATTTTCTTTGGACTGTTATAAATTCG
>QANX01002078.1:0-64860 GCA_003254975.1 Ochetophila trinervis | reverse complement strand
TATTAAAAACACAAAATCCTAAAAATATCATTTTAAAGACTCCAAAACAATTCTTGCATAACAAAAGTAAATCTTCATAACTAAGGCTTAATCCATAACCCTAATTATGAAGTTAGTTCATAATTGTAAAAGAAAACACCATCATTAATTCAAAAGACATGACTGAAATAAAGAAAACAAAATAAGTCACGAGGTTTGATGGAGGCAAGTGATCTTCAAGCCTTCAATTTTCAATCCCAAGTCTGCAATCATGTCAACAAGAAGCCAAAAGAATGGCATGGATACAATGAAGCCAAACGTTGTGGCACTCAACCAAAATCGCCTCCACCCTACTCTTTTAATCCTAAAACTCACCTAAAAAATCTCTCAAAAGCTCTCTAAAATTGCCTCTAAAATTTTCTCAAAAAGTGCATTTATATATCTCCTCGAATGAAGATGAGGTTATATATATAGGGTCTTGGACACCTCTTCTCCCTTTAATTTCAATATGGGACTCTTACAAGACACTTTTCTAAGCCCAATAAAAAGGTTCTATGTTTTTAGCTATTCTTGCTCCCCACAACTTTCTCTAACTTTTTCTAAAAAAAAATTGTAATTAGTCTAATTTACCTTTAATGAAATATGTGACATGACATGTGTCTCGTTAAAGATAAATTAAAACCCTTGGATCTTCTTATTTAATCTTAGCCATTAATCCTTGAATGCCTTTTCAAGCTGCCATTTGTCATAACAATGACCATTGGAACTTGTCTTTGATGCACTAAAATCAATAGTGAAGATTAAAGCTTCTAAGATGACAACAATACCTTGAAAAGCATCAACTCTTTGTATGGGTCTCAGAATCAGAATATGACCACATTTTTTGAATCTTGGGACCTTTTAGGAATCTTATGCATGGGTGAATCTTCAAAGAATCTTTAAGTAATCATTTTGGAATTTTCTAGAATCTTTATTTGTTTAAGCCCAAATTTTGCCTGCTACCATTTTCTATGCCAAAGAATCCATTTTTGAGGTTGTTTTGAACAAATTCTCCTTGTTTCACCCACATTGTAAATTCAACATAAATAAACAATTTTTCATAACAATGAGGTCGAAACCAATAAATAAGAAGATCATAAAGTAACATAAAGTCATAAATATTTTAGGCCTAACAAAGCCAAACATTTCTAGTATGATCATAAAGAGTTAAAATTGAGCATAATGAGTTAAAATTGGTAAACTTGATAATAAAAAATTCATGTTTTTATACTTAATTTTTGTTGGAAATATGGTAAAAATGGTAGAATTTCAAGTACAAACTTGAGTCCATGAAATAGGTTTAATTATTGCACATTTTGGAAATTAAACTCTTTTATTTGTAGACCAAATGCCTATTTCAAATTTTAGGTGCTTGAGGAGCTTGTTTTTGAGTGAGCGTAAGCTATTTGAGCAACTTAACTCACCTACTTGCTTAAGGTGCTTAATTGACCTATTAGCTTGACGTAGAATCCTTAAGATGCTTGCTGAAGTTGTTTGAGTGAGAAACTTGCTTGAGGAAATTAACCACCCTACCACCATCGATTCTGATATGTCTCACATGAAGATTTGATGAATGATCAAGGTGCATGAGGTGCTTGAGCAAGACAAGAACCTTATCACATGTCGTAATCTAACTGGTGTCTCATCAACCTACACGATGGTGCTTTGTGTCAAGCTCACTTTTTTACTTCTTCAATAAGCTCTGTAACCAAAATTGGTACACATGTCAAGCATCACGAGGAATTCAATGAGAAACATGCACATTGTCACAAAAGAAGTAAGTTTTGACAAAACATTAAAATAGTGCAACTTACATCACAAATGGAAAATTCTTGCTCTCAAAGAGAGCTTCCCATTGGCTGGCTTCTTTGGTGACCCTAGCTAAAATTTCCAAAACTATTTTTCAAGTGAGGTGATAGAGAATCATACCATGCACAAGCTTCTACAAGGCTAGCTCAATAAGGGTCAATGTGACAACCAGGATCTGGAGCCAAGGTAAATGTGGACGGGTGCAAGGCACTGGCAAGCTACCTTACTGGCAGAGCCAGGGTAAGTGTGGGCTGGTGCGGGGCACTGCCAGGCTACCTTACTAGCAGAGATCGGTGTCCAACCCCACATCGCCTGGGTGTGGAAGGGTGTCAAATTGTAATGACTCAAATGTAAAGTGAGCATTTTTCTTCATAACCAATGCCTTTTTAGAGCGTTTGGCTTCAGAGTTGGAAAGAACTCTGGGGTTAAGCATGCTCCAGTGGGAGCATTCCTGGGATGGATGACCCCCTAGAAAGTCTAACCAAAAACTCCATACCATCTGAAGTGCGGTGGCTAAATTCGAGACAATATTGGTTAGAGAGAGATTGTCCAGGGTAAGTGTGGGCGGGTGTAGAGCATTGTCAGGCCACCTTACTGGCAGAGCCAGGGTAAGTGTGGGCGGGTGAAGGGCACTGGTAGGCTACCTTACTGGCAGAGATCGTTGTACAATCCCACATCGCCCGGGTGTGGAAGGGTGTCAAATGGTAATGGTTCAAATGTAAAGTGAGCATTCTCTTAACAACCAAGGCCTTTTCAGAGTGTTTTGCTTCAAATTTGGAAAGAACTCTGGGTAAAGCGTGCTCCAGTGGGAGCATTCCTAGGATGGGTGACGCTCTGGGAATTCTAACCAAAACTTTCATACCATCTGAAGTGCAGTGGCTAAATTGGATACAATATTGGTTGGAGAGAGAGTGTGGCGTTTCAAATGGTATCAGAGCTAGTACCCGGCCAAAAATGTGCCAGCGATGACGCTGGGCCCCAATGGGGGTGGATTGTGACAACTAGGATATGGAATCAGGGTAAGTGTGGGCGGGTGCAGGGCACTAGCAGGCTACCTTAGTGGAAGAAATCGGTGTCCAATTCCACATCGCCTAGCTGTGGAAGGGTGTCAAATGGTAATGGTTCAAATGTAAAGTGAGCACTCTCTTAACAACTAAGACTTTTTCAGAGCGTTTGGCTACGAAGTTTGAAAGAACTCTAGAGTTAAGCGTGCTCCAGTGGGAACATTCCTGGGATAGGTGACCCTCTGGGAAGTTTGATAAAAAATTCCATACTGTCTAAAGTGCAGTGGCTAAATTGGAGACAATATTGGTTGGAGAGAGTGTGTGGCGTTTCAAATGGTATCAGAGCTAGTACCCGGCCAAAAATGTGCCAGCGATGACGCTGGGCCCCAATGGGGGTGGATTGTGACAACTAGGATATGGAATCAGGGTAAAAGAGTTCAAGTTGAGGTTGGTTTAAAACATTTTTTGTATTGAAGGTCTATTAATATATTTGCAGTAATTTTTTCTTCTATCCTATAATTTTCTTGTTGTTCAATGTGTCAAGAATCCAATAAGCTAAAGAGAAGATAAAAAAAAAAATACCAAAAACAATTAAGAAACACATAATCTATAGCCTTTAGTGACAAGTTTCTTTGTAACTAAAGGTTTTTATGACAAATAATCTTTGTCATTAAACTGATATAGTGATAACAATTTGTGTCACTATTATTTGTGTCACTATTGTATTATATTTTAAAAAATTTCTTTTTCCGAAACCTAGAAAAACTCGGATTAAAAAACTCTTTTTGAAACCAAGCTCAAACATTTTCCAAATTATTTAACTTAGAGCACCTTGTCTTGCCATCCCCATAAATTTCAATGAGTTTTTAATTGATTTTAGTTTTTTATTGGCTTTATAGGTCTCTTAGCTATTTAATCACCAATCCAAAGTTCATCCGCATAAATATTTAATATAAAGGCATAATTAATTGAATTTTGTCTACTTTGTGCCCAATGGTTACTTTGGATCTTTAAGCATTTATTGTTCTAATGTAACATCCCGTTTCGACAAAAATAATAAAATTTTCAAGTTTGACCAGGTTGACTTTTAGTGGGCTCGGAGTTGACTTTTTGTGTGGTTATATTTTTGCTTTGACTATGGTACCGTTGCGTAGAGCTAGTCGATACGAGTTCGTAGACTAGCAGCATGCTCGATTCGGAGCTAAGACCGGGAAGTTATGGTCATTTTAGTGTGAAGGGCATTTTGGTAATTTTGGCAAGGACGGCTATGGTGAGAAAGGACGAAAATGCCCCTGTCTTCATCCTTAAATTTTTGGCCAGATTCTGGAATTTTCCAGACCTTACCCGCGTCACTTCCGCCACCCCGCGCCTCCTTTCTTCCGCCGGTAACGGCTGTTTCTGCCACCTGATCGGACCGGCTCCAACACGAAACTTGAAGCCGGCAACCTCCTCTTCCTTCCCGTACCGGTAGTTCACCATGAAACCACCTGGATCGCCGGAAATCGCAACAAAACTGAGAGCTCGTGAACAGTTTGAACAGTCGCGACACCACCTTTGGCCGACCGTATCTCATTGTTCCGGCGGAGTTAAGGAGAGTTCTTGGTACTGTTGGAAAGCTAGTGCGACGATCTACTTTTTGGTACTGAGTTTGACGCCGAAAACCGCCGGAGCACGCCGGAAAACCGCCGCAAAGTCTCGAAAAAACCACCCCAAGGCAGTCACCTTTCCGGCTAGATCTGCTCCTATCGCCGGCGAGTGGCACAACACCGCCACCACCATCGGACTCAGAACACACCGGCGACCAGATCTGCACTTTCCCGAGCTCCGACGACCACCGCACGCGCCCCACGCGCCTCACGCGCCGTCGCCGTTTTGCTCCACCGCCGGCGAGTGGTTGCTCACCTTCCGTCCCGACGCGTTCCGGGGGTCGTGGGCAAGCTTGCTGTCCTGTCAATTTGACCCAATTTCGGTCGGATTTGGAAACGCCCAATTCCGGTTGAGGTCCGATCTTACGGGATCGATTCCGATCAATTGCTACAACGAATCTTGAAATTGAAGGTAGTTTCTCGTTCCTTGCATCTTCAATTTCGTTTCGGTATAAAGTTTGTTGAAATCGGACTTGAAAGGGAAAAATCCATTGAATTTAGGGATTTTTGCCGATTAAGGGCATTTTTGTAATTTTCGAAAATATTGGGACATTTTTCGTAATTACTGAAAATGTTGGGCAATCTTAGTATTTAGTATTTTAATCTTGTACTTGGAGGCTTAGAGGATTCTACGAGCCTTTGGTTAATTTTTCAGTTTTTTTTAAAAGTTATTTTCGGTAAATTCTTTTTAGGTGCTCGTACGCGATCGAGGGCTGGACCGGAGATCCAGCAGGAGCACGCTTCAGACCTGTGAGTGCATTTATTTTCTAAATCATTTGGGAATATATGCTATATTCGATTTCATTTATATTAATTTATTTTGATTAAATTCTCTTGTGCATTTAAATTAAAGATTATTAAATATGTTTTATGATGATTTAAATATTTGCATGAGTTGATTTTATGATTTGATAGATTTCATATTTATTGGAATATTTATGAAATTTGTGTTTTAATTGGTTGTTTAGCGAATTTGAAATGTTTTGGAGATTTTACGATATTGTGGAAATTTGGTGATTTTAAAGAAAAATTGTGACTTTGTGAAATTTAAGAAAATTTTGGGGCAAATTTTTAATATTCGATATAATTGTTGCTTTTCATAAATTTTGTTAAATAGAAGATTTTGGAAAATTGTTTAAAAATAAAAGGATTTTGCAAAATTGTTTTAAAAATAAAGGATTTGAAAAATTGATGATATCATGGATGATTTTATAAATGATTTTGAGGAGTACCACACTGTATCGAGATGTACCGAGTTATATGAGTTCTATGCGCGCTATTATTATTATTATTATTATATATTCCATCATCTGCTGCGGACACGTATCGAGAGAGAGATGATGAGGATCCTGCCATGACGGATTTGGGAAGCCGATTCGTTGTGATGACTGAGCCCCCCTCCCCCCGCCTGTGACGCCGTCAGGACGCTGAGGGTCACACGGCACGATATATGTTGTGGTACCGGTTGGTTTTATGATGGTTCTGATTCATTGCGGATTTTATACCGGATTTGGTTTATATTAATTGCTGATTTATACTGGTTGAGTTTTACAATTGTTGTTTGCTGAGTTTATACCGATTTGGTTTTTATTGGTTGGTTTCTGATTTTAAATTGATGGTTTGATTTTATGGATTGTGGCCTATGGCCTTTGGTTTCAAATTTTGACCCATTTGCTTGATGGTTTATGAAATTGTGTTTGACCATCAATTAATTATTATGGATTTCATTTACATTTTTAGTGTTTGGTACGTGATTTCGATAATTGTTTTAAATTACGTTTTCGCCCCTAAACCGATTTTTATTGATTTAATGATTTGGGGTAAACTGAGGGTTTTGCGAAATGATTTTCAAAACGGGGAACCTTTCAACTGAGTGACGTGAGGTTTGAGTGTAAAGGTTTTAACGGCTGAATTTGTATTTTGTAGTTATCTAGGAGCACTCACGGAGATATTTATATCTCACATTTTGTTATTTTTACTTCGTTCCCTAGGTCCTAGTTGCAGGTTCCCGTGGACTACCATCGGCATTTCGCATCGGCATCGCATCCGCTTATCGCATTTGTTTATTACTTCTTCTTATGTATTAGACTCTGATCTTATTCTGTTCATGTTGGATTTGTATCATTTATATTTTTGGTCTATCACTCTTAGTGGCTCTGTCATTCCCACCTACTTCATACATTGTTTCTTATTTATTCATTATGACTCGTTAATTTATTGTGGTGCTTATTTTATCTACTTTTCGTTCATATCTTATTTACTATTCGTCTCATTATTGTTTACTTGTTTATTTGATTATTATCCTTTTCGGAGGAGGATTCTGTCGGTTGCCCCGAGGGGTTCTGGTAGAATCTTCCTCAGGCGGGGCCTCTCCGGTTATTCTGGAGGAATTTTCGGGGTGGGTCCTGTCATCTAATCCATGCTTTATCAATGAAAATAGAATATTTTCTGTTCAATTTGCTATCAACAATGTAAGAAGTAGAAGTTTAGTGGCAGAACAACTACATTGCAATACAAGAACTTTACAGAACCTCTTGAAGTTCAGTGCTGCATTGGGTTCATCTAGTGCTTTTAATGCAAAACTTATGAATGTTGATGTAAAATATTGCACCAACTATCCAATATTGTGCACCCTTCTTCATCACTGAGTAACACGTGAGCTTGCAAAATAGAACATGACATTAGAGGCCTTTGGGGGCGCTGGTGCTCCTCTGGCCAAAAACCATCTGACAATCAAGTCATAAGTGATCTTTGAATGCTAGAGTTTGAAGAATAAGATGAGCATCCCTGAATGAGAGGCATAATGATGCTTATTAATGTGGTGATCAATGATCTAACAAGTATATGAATCGCATCAAGTAATAAAGTTGTATTTTAAGGAAAGATGGATGTCGAACCCCCAGGTACTAGTTCCTAAGTACTAAAATTCATAAGTCTATATGTTATATTTAAGCAACCAAATTGAAATTGCAATAAAATAAAGAGCATGAAAAATCACATTGCAAGAAAATAAATGAAAAATATTTATATCAATAACAAATGTTACAAGTTTGTTACAATATAAATATAAAAGAAAATAAAACAACAATCTCCTCGTGCTTGTAGTGATGGACGATTTTAATGATAAAGGAAAGGAAATAGGTGACTCAGCTATGTAGTAGTTTTGTGGATTTATGGAAGGCTAACAATATGTTTATCAATGTGATGGATATGGTGGATTGAATGACGACACATAAAGGAGAAGAAATGAGAGGGAGGTGCTACAATGAGAGAATGAATGGTGGTGATGGGATCCAAGATATGCTAGGTGGTAATAACACTAAGTTTGTGTGACTCAACCTTGACTTACCTCTTCGGATCTCTCCTTAAAGTCTTTATGGCTATGCATGTTCAAGGTTAAAAGGAATGAAGGTATGATGGAGATGGTGATGGATGAAGGGGACAACAACAAGGTTCTAGGAGGCTCGATGATGTGCGACTATGGTGAGAATGGTGGTAAAATGATGCATGATTTCTTTGTGTGGCTATGGAGATGTTTGGGCTGCTGTGAGAATAAGAAATAATGGCAGGGAAGAAAGGGAGATGGCATGTAGGAAAGAGGCGAGTAGAAGGGCTATTTCCCCTAGGGCACAACCCTCAACCTTAACCAATATGAAGATCATATAGAGACTAGGGTTTGCATGCAAGAGCAATCCTTCTAGCCTTAAATTTCTCTCTTTGCCGACATTTATAGACAACTTATAGGGATTTTACTCTTTCAATAATTCAAAATATCAACCAAAAATCAAAAAATAATATTCTCCTAATTTTATACTAGTGCTACACATATCATTCCATGTACGGATATATATTGCTTTCCATAATTTCAAATTTCTTCATTTTCAACCAATGAGGAAATAAATAAATAATAAATTCCAATAATCTCATATTTCCTTTTTTGATTTGTAGACCAATATTCCATGATCTTAAACTTAAAATTTTTCCTTGGACGTTAAAGGATAAGACAAAAGTTTGGTTTAATTCTTTGCATGCAGGATCAATAACTAATTGGGAGGAGATGGAGGCAAAATGAGTAGATATATTTTGCACTCCCGCGAACATAGTTGAAGAATGAAATTTATAACTTCTACCAATAGAATCAAGAGACTCTTTGTGAGTCATGGGAGAGATTCAAAGACCTTCCTAGGAAGTGTCTAAAACTATGGGTTCCAACTTTGGAAGCAAGTACAAAATTTTTTTGATGGTATTGATTTTACTACTAAACATATGTTAGATAAAGTCGCAGGGGGAGCACTTATGAAAAAGAAGGCACAAGATGCACATGATTCAATTGAAGACATGTACATGAGCACTTGTCAATACCATTATCAGAGGGCCCCCATAAAAAAGAAAGAAACTAAGTCCATGGAAACCTTAGATGTCGAAGCCTTGAGTAATAGCATGGTCCCAAGAGTAATGAAATCCATGGACAAAAATTTATGAAAGAAGTTGTAAAACCTAACGTCTATAATATTTCTTGTATTAATTGTCATAATAAAGAGCATAGTAAGATTGATTGCCAAAATAAAAGTGATAATGCTAATGAAGTTAATTTTGTAGATAATTTTCATGGAGGCAATCAACAAAACAATCCTTATTATAGTACATGCATTCTAGGATGGAGGATCATCCTAATTTCTCATCAAACAATAATGTGAACAATCAAGGAAGCCAGCAAAAGCAAGGAAATGGATTTCGAAGACAAAACCATGAAGGAGGCTGCAAATACCCACTCCTAAAATCCTTATTTTCTAACCCTTATACTTCTAATAACTTCAGTTCTAATAATGGTTTAGAAAATAAAATTTCTAGAATTGGAGATGCTTTGCCGAATGTCTTAAATGTTCAAAATTCTTTAATGCAGGAAACAAGACTTGGGTTTCAATCAAAATGGAACCATCAAAGAACTTGAAAATAAAATTAGGCAATTAGAAAAGCAATTCAATCAAGCTCATGGAACTTTTTGAAGACAAACTGATGCGGAACAGCAAGATTAAAAAATCCAAAACTCCAAAACACACAATAAATATTGAACAACAATTGGAAACAAGAACCCGCCCTACCAAACCCCTAGATAACTTGTATCTAGAAACGTGGATTAGAAGGCTAGAGAAGAGAAGAACAATCGCCATAAAGTATTTCTACTTTGATAAGAGAATTCAACTCATAATGCAACAAGAAGAATAAATTGATTCCTCACCTTGCTAGAACACTCTTGAGAGCAATAAGATAATAAATTCTTCTATTCATTAAAATCTGAAATATGAATTCTAAAGGAATGAAACCCCCTTTATATTGAGATTAGGGTTAGATCAAGAATCAATCTAAACAATTAAATATTAGGAAAGTAATCCTAAGGCTGAAAAATTAAACCTAAATAAATAAAATCCGAAAATAGCAAAAATTTACAAAATTGCCATTATAATCCGAAAATAGCAAAACTTACAAAATTACCATTATAAAATGCTTGTTTTTAAAACATCGTCGTTTCGTCCCGACAACTCCTAAGCATCATTACCACCTTTATCCTTTGCTTGGACATATGCTTAAATCATCATTAGGCCTCAGAAAAGTGTTCCAATCATTTGAAAACTTGAATCGATCTTCATCCATAATTCTCTTCACAAATCCAATCATTCCCTCTATGATCTTCTTAGCTCGAGAACGCATCACTGGTCCACTAGGTAAAATGATGTCATCCTCTTTTGCTCCAATGCTAGAATATGGCTCTATGATGCCCGCATCATTCCCTCCCTTTTCAAACAAGATTCATCTTCGAATGCGGACACATTGTACTCATCTAGAATTTACTTTCAACTTTTAAAACTTTAGATCTGATTTTTAGAGAATTCACAAAGATCTTAAAAATTGAATTTTGTGGCATAATGGATACTAAAAATTGTTAGTTAGACATAGACCATGTTCTAACAAAATTAAAATTATGTGATATTAGAGAATTAGAAAATTTCTCTAAAAAATTTCAACAATATTTTTACTTATTATCTGCTGATAGAACAAAATTTTGGATAGATCAATATTTTCATAAGTTACCCCCACATTGGGATGAATTATGTAATACAAAATATTCTGAATTTTTAGAAAAAAAATAATGGAATAGATACATTAGGAAATATAATTAATTTTGCATGGAGAATGATAGTAGATCATTGTCTTAAGGCGAAAGCTAGTAAACAAGTTAAAAATAAATTAGGTTATAATTATTGTTCTAAATTATTAAATAATCATTATGAATTTGGTTGTTCTAAATATTATTGTTCTAAGTTATTGAATAATCAATATGAGTTTGGTTGTTCTAAAGAAAATAGAAAACCAAGGAAAACTAGAAAAAGTTTTCATAAAAAATATAAATGGAGAAAATGGAAAAAACATTCCAAATATAATAAATTTAATAAAAATAAAAAGTATGTTAGATATAAAAAGAAAAGAAATTTTAGTCAATGTACTTGTTATATCTGTAATGAGAAAGGTCATATAGCTCCTGATTGCCCTAGAAAAGGTAAGCAACAGAAGAAAATGATAAAATATTTAGAAGAAAATAAATTAGAAGAAATCTCTGATCAAGAAGAAATATTATATGAAATAGAAAGTACTGATGATGAGTCTAGTTCAGACGAATCTATGAATGATTATATTTTTATGTTAAATACTGAGAACACAGTATTTTGTAATTTTAAAGAAATTCCTGAAGAGGAAAAAACTATAACAAAATTATCTGAGATTCTAGGCGAATAATTTCAGATTGATGATAAAAAGTTAGAGCAACTAACTAAAGTTCAAAAAACAGAAATTTATAAATTATCTAAATTTAAGTTTTGGTCAACACGACATTTTGAACAATTTAGTGGAAATACCACTGCTAGAGCATCTGAAAATGGTCTAGTAGATATTCCTATTTTTGATAAAAATAGAATAAAAATATTAAAAAATAAATACCCTCAATTAAGGTATAGAGCCAATTCCGCTTGAATTCGTCCGTTGACCCACACATGCTGTTCACGTGGTCTTTAGCTTAAGGGTAGACATGGTCTTTTTTCGCTCATCTTCTTCTTTTAGTGCAAATATCACACGATTTGCAGAGATAAACTACAAGATATTGGGTTTTTGCAAAAAATCATGGTCCGTAACCTTTGCATAAATATCCCAAAAATACACTCTGAAAATCACGATTGGAGCTCGTAATGGACGTTATTAATGGTGGAAGTCGGATGTTAGAGCCTATATTGTGCTACTCTGGGAGCCCAAGCATTCAAAAAACCTCATGGACGGAGAACAACCCAGGAAGGAGGTTTAATGGGTGCAACAAGTATATTGTAAGTGTGTGGTTTTTTAACCCTTTTTGTTCTAGATTTTAGCTGTATTGTGTTTAATTTTCTATGTAAATGGGTTCAACCCTTCAAATCGTGTGATATTTTTTAGCATTGTTATAATTTTAGACATATTTGATGAAATTTTCTTTGTCTAAACATCTGAAATTGAAAATGAAATTGTACATTTAAAATTCTTTGCGGGGTTTTGCTGTTTTTGGTGTTGTTAGTTGGATGTGTATGGAGGATAGTTCATAAGTAAATAGTGTATTGGTTTGCAGATAGAGGAAGAAAACAAATGGTTTGAGTTTTGCTAATAACTGAGTTGTAAATGCATGATTTAGATAGAAATTTTGGGGGTTTTAAATCTGTTTTGGATATGGCCTCATCTATGTGTATAAAAAATTTAAAATTGTATCATTAACTTGTAATGGGTTTAGGCCTGAATTGTATGCATGTCTTTCAAATATGAATTAGTTTGTGTTTCAAATTTTGCAGGGCAAAGACAATCGTGGTTGTGGGTTTTTTGTTTGGCGTGATCTGCCGATGTGTAATTGATCAAGACAAATAATACCGGGATTATTACGAAGTTTGTCAAAAAGGGAAAATGAAAATCATGATCTTAGACGAATATTAGGCGTGCTAGTTTTTTTTTTTTATAATTGTTCTGTTANGTTCTATTAATTTCATGGTATCATTATGTATTTGGGAATGTTGACTGTAAGTGTGGATAAATTAGTATATTTTTATTTGGATAAAGTGTAAAAACTTTAATGATCAATGAAGTTAGTATTGTTATTTGATATGTGGTTGTTCAGAGGGGCTGATTTTAGGATTATATGGTTCATTTTGCTTCCTTTGAGCATGTTGTGGCTATTTACAAGAGAGTTTAACTCTGATTTTTGTCCAAAAAGAAAGCTACATCTTCACAAAATTGCTTGTGATGTTTTGCCATGTTTTTGAAGCCTATTTTGTTTGCTCAAGTTATTTCCTAGATTTTTTAGACCACTCTTCTATGGTGTATATTTCCAAACCTTGCCCTTTTTATTTCCATCGTTAGGGCACATTGCTTCCATTTCCCTTCCATTGGTGTAATTTTTCTCCCTAACAGTAAGATTCAAAAGGACTCTCACATTTGCATTTGGGTGCACCAAAATGCTGAATAGTTGCTTCCTTGTCCAGAGCTCTACTGGCTGCAAAACAACAATTTGCATTAAACTTAGGAAAAAATAAAAAATAAAGTCAAATACCTGAATCCTAAATTTATATCAATCTTTCTTGATTAGTAACAAGAAATTAACACAATATATTAAGTTATCAACTGAGAAAACATAATAATTTACATCGGCAAATAAATAAATAAAAGACATGCAAGGCACACATACTGCACATTATGTCAAGGGGGTGTTGACCACATGTAAAGATATGCTGTAATAATATAACACTTTTAGAGTGAGCTTTAGCATAAAAGAACAAATGTTAATTTAGCAAAATGAAAAAATGCATAATAAACAATGTATCTAAAAGTGAATGCCAAGTAAATAGTGTATTCCCTTTCAATTCATTTAGCAGACTTATGGAGTACACAAATCCTTAGAAATCAAACTAAGACCTTTCAGTAGCAGAGATTTTATAAAAAAATTGGCATAATTTCATCTATTTACACTACTCAACCTGCAACAAAGTCACTTCTAAAACATATTCAAACCATCCTAGACTTCATTTAACCACAACAATCAACACTTCAATAAAAACCATATAAAGATATTAATCCATACAATATACATCAAGTAAAAATTCGAACAACAACATGAAACTCAAAACCACAGTTATATGTCCCATAACATAACTTCAGCATTTCTCAAATTCAGAAACACAGTTTCACCATTAATATAAAATTATAATAAGATACAACTTGCAAAAGATGCCAAATTTATGGCTATTTTAACAAATAATATTTCATAAAATGAAGCATTAAAGTACATATTCCACCAATACATGGTAGCTTCAAAAGAAAAGTTACATTCGTAGTAAAGTGAATCTATCCACTTGTTAATGTACTAAACTTGTCCACTAAGTGTACATATAACCCTGTGCCAAAACATATCCAACTTGCTATCTAATTTGGGTGGGTTTGGTGTTGCTAATTACAAAAATTTTCAAAAGGAACAACTAAACATTAACATTCCTAACAAAACAAATACTATTTGCAACTACTGCCTTGTCTTCAGTGTTTAGGGTGGGTTTGGTGTTGTTCTCCTTGATACTCTCAACTTCTCTATTCTTCTCTTCTTGGGAGTTACATTCCATATATTCTGACATCAAATATGTTAGATAAGCACAGTCAAAATACTTCCACCATTCAATGCCACAATCATATAACAAATAAATCATCTACCTCTGGTTGCTGTGACGTCGGTGGTGCACTTGATGAAACTTGCATTATTGTTGCTGGGGTACTCTGTGAAGCATCAATCTCCTATAAGCAAAATGACAATTTTATTAACAATTGTATTAATTTCGTCACACATAACACTTGTATAAACAATTTTATTAACTCAAACACATAACACTTGTATTAACAATTGTATTTACTTGTTCACTTTGTTGTTGTGTGTATGCCTTGCAAGACCTTGCAGTGTGGTCCATTTCTCCACATCTGCTACAAGTCATCCTAACTTATGTCCTGTTCAGTCTTGTTTCATTCTCATTTGGTTCGGCCTCTTTCTTTTGAGCCTTCTTTGGTCTTCCAGGTTACCTATGGTATCGAGAAAACTGCAAAGGTGTAATAGCAAACCGTGTCCACAAATCTGGCCCATTCATCGGGTGCACGATGGGCCTGTATGCCTTTATAAAAGCTTCCCTTTTATAGCACTCATGTACAATCCCTACCGGATCCATATGCCATGACCATATGGCAGACATTACATGTGAACAGGGTATGCCTCTTAAATCCCACTCTCTACATGAACATGTAGCATTCCTTAAGTCCACTACATATTGTGCCCCATTGGCAACCCTGACTTGAAACAACAAATCTCCTGCCTAATCACAGATGCACAATCTTGACTTAAACTTGTTCTTGTTCACAATTCTACTCACTACTGGGCCAATAAAACCGTTCCACCTTGCCACTGACTCTCTCGTTGTTACCATCCTTTTCATCAAGTACATTCTAATTCCTTCCAATAGAGTGATGATTGCCTTGTCCCTAATCAGTACCAATGCTCCATTGAATGACTCACAAATGTTGTTAAGCAAAATATCACACTTAGGCCTCGTACTAAAGTGAGACCTGCTCCAATGACTTGGAGACTTCTCATTGAGGCCTTGGGGGACATTTCCTTCATTCTGGCCATCTCAGCTTGGAACCTTGCCAATGTTCCAGCTTTGGCAGTAGCCCACAACCTTTGCTTGAGTGCCACCCTTTTAAACTGTGTGATGAAGTTCTTATACAAGTGATAAACACAATGTCTATGCTCTACATTAGGCACTAGTTCATCCAAAGCATTCAATAAGCCCTTTTGCTTATCTGACATAAATGTCCAACTAATGTCATTTACAATCCCTAAGTCATCGATCAGAAATTCCAAAAACCAACTCCATGCATCCTTATTCTCAGCTTCTGTCAAAGCATAGGCAATCGGATAGATTGCATTATCTGCATCTATCCCCACGATAGTGAGCAATTGGCCTTGATGATGGCCTTTTATGTGGTAGCCATTAAGGCCAATCACTGGCCTGCAGCCTTCAATCAACCCCTGCTTGCAAGCTGCTAAGCAAATATACACTCTCTCAAACCTACTACTTGTTCCTTCCAAGCTAGTCTTCACCCATACACTACTCCTAATGTTACTCCTTTTGAGTTCCTCACAATATGACCACAATTGCTCATATTGCAAGGGTATAGAACCTTGTATTATGTTCATTGCTCTCTTCCTAGCTCTATAGAACCGTGCCTTACTAACCTCTGTCACATGTTCAGCTTTCACAGTTTCAAAGAATGCAGAATAAGACCAATTAGGATTTTCCCTAAACAATCTATGTACTTAGTAGCCAACCACCTAAAGGTCACTTTGGGATTGTCAAACAACTTGCCATAACAAGTGTGTTTGTCAACAAGGGTCTTTATCTTAAATGTTTTGCCATCTCGCTCAATGGAAGCATAAAACAACCATTCACAATCCTCTCCCCCATTACCTTTTCCTTGGCATTTTACTCTAACGTTCCTCCTATCATTGCTAATGAATTGCAGCAACCTTTGTTGCTTGATCCCATACTCACTTACAGCTTTTCTTACATCTTCCACACAAGCAAAAACCATACTCAACTTGAATGTAGGGTCTGCCAGATCAGTATCAGGGTTGAACTCAGGGTAATTTCTACGCATTACCCTCTATCCATCTTCATCAATGTATGATGAATGCCCTAGGTCAAACTTATCTAACTCAGCTTCATCAATATCATCTACACCATTATCCACACCATCCATAATAGGTGGTTCAATGTTAATCCCACTCCATTCGATATCTAGATTAACATTTAGATCAAATGCAACATCATCATTCTCCTGTTCATACTCTGATTGATGAAAGTCAGAGTTCTGCTCACTTTCATCATCATCTCTATCATCCCTAACATTTTCTTCACTCTCATTTTCACTCTCTACATGAACAACATCATTCTCATCCAAAGCATCCACACAATCATCTAAATTATTTCTGTTTGAATTGTCCAAGTCATACTCATCTAAATCAAAAAGGATCTNAATGCAACATCATCATTCTCCTGTTCATACTCTGATTGATGAAAGTCAGAGTCCTGCTCACTTTCATCATCATCTCTATCATCCCTAACATTTTCTTCACTCTCATTTTCACTCTCTACATGAACAACATCATTCTCATCCAAAGAATCCACACAATCATCTAAATTATTTCTATTTGAATTGTCCAAGTCATACTCATCTAAATCAAAAAGGATCTGTGTTTCATTTGGATTAGGATGAGGTTCAGATTGGGTTTAATTACTTAATTGAAATTGAAACAAAAAAAAATACAAAAATCTAATTAATATACATGAACTGTAATAATTTCATTATGTAAAACACAAACCTGAATCTAAACATTCATATACAAGATACGCAGCATGTGAAAAAATAACATACATCCAAAGCATTTACAATGAAAGCATTCCCCTAATAAGACATTTACAGACAATGAAAGCATTTACAAGTTCAGTAAAACACAAAACTCACTTTGAAATCCGTTTGCATAAGTGTAAACTCAAAATACTTTCAAACCCTAAATACTTGAGTAAAAGTGTATTTACAAGTTGTTCAGATACCTGGGGTGTCATTTACTCTAAATACTTTCGAACCCTACCCCAATTCAAAACCATTTACAAGTTCAGTCAAACACATAAAAGTGTTTTAATTTCCTTAGGCATTTAAAACTTAACATACCTATAACTGAATTTTATATTCAATCAGTGGACGACAATTTCTCTAAACCTATTAAATTACTTCAATATTCAGAAATGGACCACACTGTCCCAACCAAAATAAACCACACCAACCATAACTCCCACATGTTCAGTCAACCATACCTTTCAAACACTACCTCACTTCAAACTAACTTTCAAACCCTACGCCACTCCGAACCCATTTGCAGAAGACATAATCACTACTTACATATCATTTTGCTCGTATAAAGGCAAGCATAGAAGCATATTCGTGGACCCAATTACATATAATATTCAACACATCCAACCAAATTGAAAAACTCTAAAAAATGCCAACACATGTGAATAAGATAGTTCTCACATGTTTACTGTATAAAACGACAAACAAATTCCAAATATAAATAGTCATAGGGGACTTACGACTTAAACCAGTGTCGTCTTCAGAATTGTAGGCCATTATTCTCCATTTCATCTTAGCCTTTGATTTTCCCTTATTCATGTTAGCTTTTGATTTTCCACTTTTCATTTGAGCCTTCGATTTTCCCCTCTTCATGTCAGCCTTCAAAATCCCAAACGAAACTCTCAATCAATTTCTGCAACTGTGACTAAATCAATGTGTTGGTTAGGGTGTGTTGGTATGGTATTTTGCCCTAGGTCATCTGAGGCTCTCAAAATGGGTTTAAAATCGGGTATGATACGAAATTGGGGAAATTGCAGGGGCGAAAGACCATGTCTACCCTTAAGCTAAAGACCACGTGAACAACATGTGTGGGTTGACAGATGAATTCAAACGGGATCGGCTCCAGGTATGAATGCTGCAGCAAAAATCAAGTTGGGATACGAACTTTCTAATAAAAAAAAAAAATCCAGGTATCTACTTGTAAATAGCGACAAAGTTCAAGTACCTGATGTGTCATTTACTTAATAATAAAAGTATCATCTTCAAACTATAAATGAGACACTGATATTCCTCATTTCCTAATTTAATACCTTGAGCAATATTATTTATAACATCCTTATCCATAATCTTATTAAGGACATCCACAACAAGAGTAAACAAAAAAGGAGATAAATGATCTCTTCGCCTTGATCTTTTGAAGCACCAAACTTCCTCTTCGCTTTCCATTAATCATGATAGAAAAGGAAGCTATACTATCCCTTATTCATTTTCTCCATCTTGATGCAGAACCTTTCTTTTCAATCACGAAATCCAAAAAATCCCATCTTTCATAATCATAAGCCTTTTCAAAATCAATTTTAAAAACTAATTACTGTTCTTTATTTACCCTGTACTCCACATTTGAAATCTGTCTACTTTCTACGAAGCACCTTGACTTTTTGAAATTGTATCACTTAACATTTCTAGAAGTTTATTGGCCAAAACTTCAGCAATAATCTTATAAAGACTAGTAACCAAACTAATTGGTCTAAAATCTTTTCACTTTTCTAGAACCAACTTTTTTTGGAACAACCAACTTTCTTTGAAAGAAGGCATACAAAAGTATGATTAGTATTCCAATTCATGAACACCATTCCCAAAGAATTCCTTAAAAAAGTTTAACAAATATTCCTGTTTTCATTGCATGGACTTGCAATATATGACATTATTATGCCTTAATTTTTATTTATAAATTTTTTATATATAAACTTTATAATTTTATTTGTATGGGTAACTATTTTTATTTAAGCATAAATGATTTTTTAATTTTTTTATTTAATAAAAAATGATATGTGATGTAAATTTGATTGTTTTGATTAAAAAATTAAATAAAAATAGTCAATTAATTCAATGTTGTGCTAAACAGTGTAATATTATATAGATTTTAATATAATTATGCTCCAAACACAAGATAGACTAAATATAATATATTTCAATACAATTTAGTACAATATAATATATATCAATCTATTCCAGTCCAATACAGTCATACATACCAAATAAACCCTCAAAGTCTACAAGATTTGTGATAAGTTTGTGGAAGGCACTGACTGATCTGTTTGTCTAAGTGAGTTTGAAGAGAATGAGAGCCTCGGGCTTCTCGCAAGATGGTTCGATGTTCCTTGCATTGATACTTGGCTCAAATTTCATTCAAGTTGTCCACTTTTCAGATCTAATATTGTCAATAATGCTCAACTTCAGGTTGGTTGAAGCAAGGAATCACAGCAGCAAGAGTTTAATATATCAGCAATGGAATATCAACAGAGAAACGATGAGACTGTTTTGGTTGTTCAAGATTTTTGAAATGGGTGCTGAAGAAGAGGTCATGAGCTAGGCCTGGCAACGTGTTGTGTTGAACCGTGTTCGTGTCATGTTAAATTTTGTTCATCCGAACCCAATCCGTTAAGTTTTCGCGTTGAACCGTATTCGTGTTGTATCGTTTCGTGTTCGTGTCGTATTTTATTCTTGTTTACTAGACATGTACGTGAGTGTTTTATTTTTTTTATTTAAATTAATATATATTGTCAAATGATAAATCATTNTATTAAATAGCATTAGAGTATTTATAATGGCTCCCTTTTGTTAAATATTTTTTGCCACAGCAGTCAAATACACCGTCGTTTAGGAAAAAGAAAAAGAAAATATTTTCCAATGATTCTGATTTTGTCAAACTGAGGGAAAAAAAATAAAAATACAAACATATTAAAGTGACTTTTTATAAAGTTTATTAAATAGGGTGATTAAATAGTTTATTTATTTTTATAATTTTCAAATGAACGCAATGCATGCGCCTTTTTTTTCTCCACCATTTTTTTTCTTGTGGTTCATCTTTAGCATAAATCTGGATTATTGTGGTCCAAAATTTCTTTCATTCAATTTTTTTTTCTTTTCCTTTTAGCAGAAGTATGGATTCTTGTGTCTAATTGATTTTTTCTCCAATCCTGCTTCTAATTAAATTAAAAGGGAGAAGAAAAAACTAATATCGTGGTTTTAATTTTTTTCATTTTTGACTAGCAGCACAATCCTTCTCAAAAAAAGAAAGAAAGAAAAAGTAATGAAGTTAATCTTTGACTTGATTTTTCTCTCTATGTTTGATTGATCCTCTTTGGTTCTGTGAAATAGATTGTTTTTTTCTTTTTCTAAGTTTTTCTCCCACCAAAGAAGAGAGAAACAAGAAAGATAATAAATTTATCAGGAAAAATAATTTTGATGAAAAGAAAAATAGTAAACATGTTTAATTAAAAATAAGAAATAAATTATACATCATTAATTTTATTATGTATTTAACATAACCATTGGAAGTTATTTTTTGGTTTGAATGTATATTAATGTCATATAGACAATGAATTTTTCTATTTAATTTGTCACATAGATAGCAGCTATATTATTTTAATTTTTCTATTTAAAGATGCTTTAAATTATTTAGAATGAAATATAAATTATATAAATAAACACGATATATAAACAATGCAAAAAGATTTTTTAAAAATAATTTTTTAATTTTAAATAATGAATATCAAATTTATATTGTCTAAATATTATAAAGATTTAATTAATTAATGGTTAAAAATAATTTTTATAGATATTGCAAAATAATTTTATATTAAACTGTATATGCATGCGACATAAATTTAATGAACGTTTATGCCTCAGAGCAATCCACACATTTTTTTTTATTACCAAAAAAAAAATCCGTAGATGGATTTTTTTTTGGTAAGACAAATCAATCCACACATTGAGATTTGAGATGATCTTAGCACAGCTCATAACGTCAAGGCACACGTGTGGTGCGCACGCATAAACACATCCGACCGCATCGCTCCCTTTCTCCAACACGCGTTTCCTCTCCTTCCTTCCCATTTCCAGCTTTCTCAGTTTCAACCCTGATTTTTTAGTTTTCTCACTCTTCCTTCTTAATTTTCCCATTCTACCCCCACTTTTCCAGAGCCGTTGAAGCAAAGAAAGGAATAGGGTAAAAGGAAAAAAAAATAAAAACAGACATAAATCTCGAAGAGGCACTTCTCGATCCGTCCGAGTCGACTCAAACTCGTCCCCGTTTTCAGCGGCTCTATGGCGTCCGCTATCTCCGAGAGAGTAGAGCTAGCCAAGCTATGTAGCTCTCGTGACTGGTCCAAGGCCATCCGAGTCCTTGACTCGCTTCTCTCGCAGTCTTGTGCTATCCAAGACATCTGGTCAGTACACTCTCTGTCTCTCTCTTTCATTTCGATTGCCTGTTTCTATCTGAATTCGAGACCTTTCTGATCTTCAATCTTTTCTCGAATTTGGTGTCTGATTGATTTGTAACTTCAAAATGTTGGTTTTTTTCTTCTTCTTCTTCTTCTTCTTCTTCTTCTTCTTCAGTAATAGAGCATTCTGTTATAGCCAATTGGAGCTCCATAAGCATGTGATTAAGGATTGCGATAAGGCGCTTCAGCTTGACCCCACGCTTCTTCAAGCTTACATTCTCAAAGGTTTTTTTCCCTCCAATTTCGCCTTGCCAATTCTATTGCATTTGTAAAATTAGGTTCAATTTTTAATATTATATTGCAGGAATTAGTTAAAGAATTATCAACTTATTTCGCTCCTCAGTACGAATTCGACTTTGAGAATTGAGATGTCGAATTTGGACTGTGGAAGAAGTCACCGTTTGTTAAATTTTGTATTATTTGAATGTGAATTTTTCAGTGTAAATTACACGGAGTGCTGCAATTGAGTTGTATTGTGTATCTGAAAGTGTATCTATCTATTATGCTGAATAAAAATCTTTGTAATTTTTCGGTAGCATTTTTCATATTAATTTATTGATAGATTTTTAATTTTTCTTAAATAAAATACTTGCCTGTAATTTATTGATTAACAATTCTGAATGGTTCTAATTTGAATGCTGTAATTCTAACTAATAACGGACAAAATCCTGAGTAATGTGCTTGTTTGGGAATTCTGACAACTTTTTTGGATACTGTCTTTCCGTGATGATCAAGTTCAAATTAAATCCAATTACATTTTTCTTTTTCTTTTATTAAATATTCACTCAATGATATTTATGATATAACTTGATCAAGTTTCTTGTTATTAACTTGTTGTAAATATTACAATATAATTTTTGTGAACTTTGTCTAATTGTATTTTTTTTAAACATAATCTAGGTCGTGCATTTTCTGCTTTGGGAAGGAAAGAAGAAGCTCTTTTGGTTTGGGAGAAAGGTCATGAGTATGCTCTGCATCAATCTGCTGATCTAAAGCAATTGCTAGAACTGGAAGAGCTTTTGACAGCTGCAAAAGAGGAAAGAAGTATCCTACAAGAAAATTATGCAACAGAGTCGGAGACATCTATGCTGGCATCTGAATCAGGACCTCCTATCAGTGAGAGTTCAAGTGAAACATTTGAGAATCATCATTCTTTGATTGATCATGCTAAATTACGCAGTGAGTCAAGGGATGCATCTGAGGTCCAGAGTAAATCCAGTGACAATTTTGAATCATGTAATGGGACAAAAGATAAAGCTAGAGGGAAGGAACATTTTGGTAGCCAAATGAACGGGAATCATTATATTCATGATAAATCCAGCTATGAGTCTGAATCGTCTAATGACTCAAGTGATACATGTAATGAATTATCTATGGTATGCAGCAGCTCAAGTTTAGCTCAAAACTCCAGCAAGATGAGTAATAAATTTCAGACAATACGTAGTGATGAGTCCAAGAAAAATAAAAAGTTCTCTGTCACTAGGATTTCGAAGGCCAAATCGTTCAGTGTGGATTTTCGACTTTCCAGGGGTATAGCAGAGGTATGTTGCTATGTCTTTGCTTGGGAACAGATGCCCTATTTCAGTACATTTATTATTTATTTGAGTTGACAGTGTTATTGAGGATGTGTGTTTATAATCTGCTCTCTTATACAGGTCAATGAGGGGAAATATGCTCATGCTATATCAATTTTTGACCAGGTAAAACTTCAGACCCTATGAGTCACTCTGACAAGAGTTTTGGCCGTTGGAAAATTGGTCTGTGTGTGTGTGTGTGTGTTCATAAATCATAGTTTAATTTCTTTTCTTTTTCTTAAGGGAGGTTGGTGGGCTGGGATAATAGCTTTAGTAATTAGTCTGATGGGGTGATAAGTAAGCGTTATGAAAATGTGCTTCTCCTACTATTATATGCACAGATATTGAAAGAGGATCCTAACTACCCTGAGGCACTAATAGGAAGAGGGACAGCATATGCATTCCAACGAGAACTTGAGTCTGCAATAGATGATTTTACAAAGGTATTTGAATAATCATTATCTGACATATGTAGAAAATAATTATTCTCCTAGATGTAAGTGGTTAATTTGATTACATTTCAGGCCATACAAGTGAATCCATCAGCTTGTGAGGCATGGAAGCGGAGAGGACAGGCCCGAGCTGCATTGGGATTATTTGTTGAGGTGAGATTGGTTTTCCTACCTCAAAAGCTATGGCATATCCAGTTACTCTCTTATCATAAGGATTTTGTACCTCAAAAACTTTTGAACTCTCTTATACACCAGCATTATGATTAAAAAAGTTTTTGTAGCAAGTGAAGTTCACCAGACAAACTAGCAAGATATTTACATAATCAACATGTATTTCCTTTTTTTTTTTTTTTTTTTTTTTNTCATATTCTTATAGCATTGTCTACAATGAATGAAATGGCAATTTCTAGTTCCAATTATTACATAGTATTCCCAAATTAATTATTTGTAAATAATTTTAAAATATCTGGATGCTTGTTATTACACTAGAAGCAGTGCTTGGTATTACAGTTGAACTGGGAGTTACCTATTATATGTTTAACTGCCTTCAGGCCATTGAAGACTTGTCCAAGGCATTAGAGTTTGAACCAAACTCAGCAGATATTCTACATGAAAGGGGTAACTTACTTGAACCCAGCCTTTACTTGTTCAACTGTCATGAAAGGTTGAAAGGGTTTAATCTTTTTTCTCTCGGTTAACAAAATTATATGAGGAAATTTTAAATATGACAATTATATCGGAATTTCTTATAATAATTGATTTGCATCTTCATTTGGTATGTCTTGACAAGTACTTCTAGGCTGATGGACCTAATCCTTTCTAATTGATGGCATGAACATTAAAATTATAAGTTTGGCATTTTAATGAAATTGTATCTGTTCAATAAGGGGCAAGTATGCCACTGTAGTCTATTGGCTCTGTTAAATTATTTCCGACCATGAGTAATTGAGTGGGAAAGGTGGGAATATCTTCATAAACTTCATTTCATATATACAGCATTAATAGAAAAATACAAGGATGTTTGTCAGTTAAAAGTGGATGATCAGTGATGTGGTGTACAAATAATTAATTGGTTGTATCTATATGCAGGAATTGTCAATTTCAAGTTCAAGGATTTCTATGATGCTGTGGATGACCTGTCTGCATGTGTAAAGCTTGATAAAGATAACATGTCTGCGTTAACATATTTGGTGAGTCTCCAGTCATGCTGATTTTGAAGTGTGGGAATAGTTCATGCAGTTCTGCATACCTTGGATGATGTTTTTGACTGGTTGAATTTCATAGGGTTTGGCATTATCATCAATTGGTGAATACAAACAGGCTGAGGAGGCACATTTGAAATCAATCCAACTGGATCGGAATTTTGTTGAGGCATGGGGACATCTAACTCAGGTGTGATACTGTGTTCACCCAGAGGAATGTCATTTAATTATAGAAAGTATTCTTGGAGTCTACTACATGTCAATGCACCAGATGAATTGAGCATTACTAGTGAAATGATTGCAGCATTCAATTGTTTAGACAGTCAGACTCCAGTCCGATTTGTAATGAAATGGTTACTTATAATTTAATCAAAGCTTGGGGAAATGACATTCCCTTCCAACGATCCCCTCCTGAAAAATAAAATAAAAACAAAAACAAAACCATCCAACACCTCTGAACCTATGGAGAAATTTAAAATATCCATGATGATATTTGGTGCTTCAAGGGCAATTGTCAATGTGATAATCTACAGAGTCCTGTTTGTCATATGCAAGAAAGTACTGCTGAGTTGTTTTGTTCTTTAATATCCAGCATGTGCCACGAATAGTGATGTTCTAATTTCTTTTCCCCATAAATGGAAGGTATACCTGTACCAAGTTTTAGAAACTAATATGCTCTCTGAAGAATTTATGTTTTATATGTAGAACTGAATTAGCATTACCAAGTAAATAGTTATATTTATATTTACTCTCTCTGAAGTTTACATATTTCTGCCATCAAAGTCTCAATAATTATTTAATATTAATATGAAATTGCCACGGGGAGGCTCATACTTTATGGTAGGTCACAGTTTTATAGTCCACTCTTGGATCACTTCTATAGGATTTTGTTTTTTTTGCCAATACAAATCAAGTAGCTATTACAAGCATTGTTTTTGTGGACACTCGTTACAGTTCTATCAAGATATGGCAAACCCAGCCGAGGCTTTGGAATGTCTTCAGGAAGTGCTACAAATTGACGGGAGGTGAGTATTATTGATTCAGACTAATTCATCCATCTTTCAAATGGTTTATATTGATTTTGAGGTGTGATTTTGATAGAAATGCCTGGTATTGATGCTTGTGATATAATTAGCAGTGTTAACTACCTTTTGATAGGTTCTCGAAGGCATATCACTTGCGTGGGCTACTTCTCCATGGGATGGGAGAGCACAGGTATATCTATCATATCAAATGATCATTTTAAAACAGTTGATCTTTTGATTAATCAGAAGTATATGGATTAAATTGTTTATATGATTGTTGTCAATAATAGACGATATTGAGAGGGAACAAGCATCTGCTATGCATGACTATTAAATATCAGCAGAGTGGTAAACATCCTCTTTTTTTCTTGGGCAACTTTTAAAGAGGGGATAGTGTTTTCTAGACTTTTGTGGCTTATGCTGGTTATGATCTTAGTTCCAATATACCAGGGTGGATGGTTAAACTGTGTTGGTTTTTTATCATAAATTTGACAGTCATGCATAATAGATGCAAATGCAACCCTGAATTTTGCTCTTAGACTTGTAGTTAACTTTATAGCGATATGTGTTGAAGCAGATTTTGGGTTTTCTTTTCAGCTAGAAGCTGCCACAGCTCCTACTTGTATGTTAATTGAATGTCTGCACCCTGCAGCATACCCTTCTAAGAACAGGTCACAGCTTGTTCTTGTTAGTCCATCCACATTAATTCTTAAGTTCTTACCCTCTATCAATTTATACTCTGGAGAAACCTAAATAACTTTGAAAATAAAAAAAAAATGTCTGCTTAAATTGCAAAAACATGTGTAGAATTATTAAAGCCCAGCAACACACTCAAATACTCAGGTATTAGTTTGGATAGGAAAGTAAGATGGAAAATAAAGAACAGCTGAGAAAACATTTTCTTTATAAAAACAAAGAATAAGATGAGAAGCCTTTAAAACTGAGATATATAGGGAGAAGAAGTGCTTACAGAAGCTGGAAATATAAGCTTAACAACTGATAAGTACGGTAGCAAGCTTGATGGCATCCCTTGCACTTTGATATTGGTCTCGTGCCAACAGAAAGGGAAGCTACTTTCAAATTCAATATTGGAAATGTTGCCAGTGTATTATTTTGATGTTTGTGAATGTGCCACAATTTGTTTTAGCACTTACGTTCAATGTTCGTTTTTCTCGAACATAAGCTTACAGAAGTGCTTACAGAAGCTGGAAATATAAGCTTAACAACTGATAAGTACGGTAGCAAGCTTGATGGCATCCCTTTCACTTTGATATTGATCTCTTAATTTCATATAAACGTGCCAACAGAAAGGGAAGCTACTTTGGAATTCAATATTGGAACTGTTGCCATTGTATTATTTTGATGTTTGTGAATGTGCCACAATTTGTTTTAGCACTTACGTTCAATGTTCGTTTTTCTCGAACATGATTTTGTAAGATTTTGTTTAATGGCTGGGTATACATTGCAGGAAGGCCATTAAAGATCTGTCTACTGAGTTGAGTATTGAGAGTGCCAACATTGAGTGTCTGTATTTGCGAGCTTCCTGCCATCATGCTATTGGAGAATATAGGGAGGCGGTAGGGAAATTTTTTTTTTTCCTTCTATCTTTTGGGTAGCTGCATGTTTGTTGCTATTAAGACACTTTTGTTTGTTGCAGGTCAAGGATTATGATGCTGCTCTAGATTTGGAGCTAGATTCAATGGAAAAGTTTGTACTCCAATGCCTGGCCTTTTATCAGGTTTAGTTTTAACTTGAAATAGTATAGTTTATTTTAATTGTCCCCCATGGGCACTCTTGATTTCTGCTTTCTTTATTTTAGTGGATGTAAGCAATATCCTGAAATTAGATTGGTAAGTTCATTTTGATTCGATTGGTGAAAATTAGGCTCATTGTTGCTCATTTTGTTGTTACTTTGTTCACAAAACCATCTGAACCCCGAGTTTGGCCTTCACCTAGAAAATATCCTATGTCTCCAGTTGGTCCGTGTTACAGGATAATGGACATTCACTTTTAGAACATCAACCCATTTGAGTTGGACACTTGGACTAGTTGTTTCTCTCTGCTAATATAGCCGGTGATAAAAATGAGTAATTTGTGAAAAGTGAATGGCCGGGTTGGTTTGTGATATGGATGACTTGGTTTGCCTCCTTACTAGTGCCACAAATATGGACTGGGTTTGAGAAACATTACAGGAGAGTCAAATTTGGTCCGTGCTTGTCTGCTTAGAGAAAAATAGATAACATTTAGGCCTTACTATTGGTATATTATCACTTGTAAGAGATAATTTAATCTCACTCTCTCTCAAATTCTGTTTTAGGTTTACATGCGATGTGAATATAATAAATATTGGCCTTTTTTCTTAATAAATTATCATTTAGTTCTTATATGTCTGTAATGCAAGGCGTCCTAATAGTTGCCCGCTTTTTGTCTACTATAACTTTTAGTTGTAGTTACTCAATATGACCCTGGCAAAACCCTGGTATATATTACAAAAGTTAACACTTTACATTTTGCAGAAAGAGATTGCTTTATACACGGCTTCAAAGGTCAATACTGAATTTTGCTGGTTTGATATTGATGGTGATTTAGATCCACTTTTCAAGGTAATTTGGTTGGTTTTCTTTGTTGGTAATTTTCAGCGCCTTTGCTTTGTGTTTTTTAAGTTGTTAGAAGATGCCAACACAATACTTTGTTCTGAATTCATGGTATGAAATATATCTCTAGGTAACAGCCTCATGGAAATTGGAATTAGTAATGCAATGCATAATGCATATGAAATATTGAATTTGCAATTGGGAGAATTGTTGCCTGGGTTGCCTCCTTCTTAAGAAACTAGTAGATCCATCCATGAAAAGTAGCTGGCAATCAATTTTTGGTATCTTTTGTTTTTTTTTGGAAAATTCTTCTTTGGTGGATCTTCTGTAACTGTGTGGTAGCTTTGTATGAAAAGTGGGAGCTGGGAACAAATAGTAAGTTGTTTCTTATACATGTGTAAATGAAAAACAGCTTAGAGATTGAAATGTTGTCTTTTCAATAGCTTTGGAGGGCTATTAAGTTTGAACTAATGGTTACTTGTATTACAGAACAAATAATATTTGCTCATATTGTAACAAATATTAACAAATGCTTCATCATACATTATGTTTAGTACTTTTCTTCTATAATGTTGATTTTAAGTTCTTTAACAAATATTCAGGAGTATTGGTGTAAACGGTTGCACCCCAAAAATGTATGTGAAAAAGTTTACAGGCAACCTCCCCTACGAGAATCTTTGAAGAAAGGGAAGCTTAGGAAGCAAGATTTTGCTGTGACAAAGCAGAAGACTGTTCTTCTACAGGCAGCTGATTCAATTGGCAGAAGAATCCAATATGATTGCCCGGGCTTCTTACCAAATAGGCGGCAGGTGATTTTGCAACTAGATTATGAAGTCTATCTCCATTTGATTTATTGTGGCTTCTTTTGTTTGGGTTTTCTACCTTTTTTCATGTATTCTGTTAAGTATTCCCTCCCTCCCCACTCCCCCCCCCCAACCTGTATGAAGGTTCAATGAAATGAAAATATAGCCTTGCTTTATTAGAAGGTGTTGGCTTTATGTTTGTATGTGACCTACCTAATGGTTGTCTTTTTGTCACAACTTTCCTTCTGTTTTCATGTTCTATATTTACCAGCATCGTATGGCGGGATTGGCTGCTATTGAAATTGCACAGAAGGTTTCAAAAGCTTGGCGTTCCTTACACACAGAATGGAAATATTCTAATAAAGGCACAACTAAATCCGGTAAGCGAGCCCGGAGAAGGGAAAGAATCAATATGCCCAGCCAGAACAGGGGTGGTGCTGGCTGTAGTACAAGCAGCTCATCAGAGACCTCGTCTTCATATGGCACTGCAGAAGATAAATCATTTGGAAATTCTATAATGTCATGGAAAGATGTCTACTCATTGGCTGTCAAATGGAGACAAATCTCTGAACCTTGTGATCCTGTTTTGTGGATTAATAAGTTAAGGTACTTCATCTTCATGTTGATTATTCTAGCATATGATACTGAATGAAATTTATTTCTTTAAATTGTAATACAATAAGTTATTCATGTGATCACTAGTTCTGACCTTTTGACCTGGTAGATTATGTGTCTTTGCTATATTTTCAAATCAACGCTATGTAAATATAAAAATTCAGGGTCTGGCACATATTGACCTGGATGTTAAGGTTTAATTATATGTGCTTAGCATTTTATGTGTATAGAAGTATGAATTCTTTGCATGCAAACAAAATGCGGCTGTGATAATATTTGGCAAGATATGTATATTTAACTTTTGTTGGAATGAGATATGTAGTAGATATTATAATAACAGCAATTCTATGATGGGTGTCAGTCCTCCACAATAATGTTGGGTGTTGACTGATTTTGCATGTGTCGGGACGTTAAGAAGAAATTGACAGGATGTCTATGTCCCGCCACATGTGGTGGGATGTGTGTCACGCACCATAATTTGGGCATGGACACCCATCAAATAAAAAGTAATGATAAGAAAGCACTTGCTTTATTTTGGGGATGGGAAATTTTGTCAAGATGTAGTCAGGTATAGTGTGGCAAAATTTCATACTTTCATGGTTGTAGGTGCTAGAGATTAATCATGTTTGGAATATTTTTTTTCTTTGTTTCTTTATTTTGAGATGATAATAAGTCAACTTGTATTTTTCTCATGTGAATGCAAACTTCCTGAAATTTAGTGAAGAGTTCAATGCTGGATTTGGATCTCACACACCATTGGTTCTTGGACAAGCTAAAGTTGTTCGCTACTTCCCAAATTTCGAGAGGTAACAGTTTATACTAATTGCATTTATGAGCAATAATTAAAACAACTATACTTTCTTTAGAAAATTTGTCCATTACTTGTTAATGCTATTTCTGTAGAACATTGGATGTTGCGAAGACTGTTATGAAGGATAAGTCCTATGTTTATAACAAGGCAGATGGCATGATTGACCTATCCAGAGATGAGAAATTGCAAGATGTGAGTTATATTCCATGCTGAGAAAGGGCTTGTGAAGTAAAATTCATATAAAATTTGTATGGGAGATGCTATATATAGAGTAAATTTATATATAATACTGTCATAGGTCTTGCATTAATTAAGGTGCTGAAATCCTCATTGCTTTCATGATTGTTGTGTTGTCACCTTTTTATCATTTTTTCTGGTTTATTTTGTTTTTCATGAATGACTCTGCAGATTTCTGCTTATAGATAAAGAGTTCACCAATATATTTCTTGCAGATTATGAATGCAAAATCCTGCTCTGATCTTTACAGAATTGTTGGTGAGGACTTTTGGTTGGCTACGTGGTGCAATAGTACTGCCTTTGAGGGGTAACATTAACATCCAGTTTAAAATTTAATGGGTAGGGCATATAAAATTCGTGTCATAACTTGTTTTTATTTATGCTTCGTTTCAGGAAGCAGCTTGAAGGAACAAGAATTACATTAATGAAAACGTACGTGTCTTTGCTGCTTGGCTTCTGATTTTCCAATGGCTTCTCTTTCCATTTATTTTTTCTCAATTGTATTCATTTGTCCAGGGGAGAGAATGGATTTGACTTCGCTATTAGAACACCTTGCACAATCGCTAGATGGGATCAGTTTGATACAGAAATGACAATGGCATGGGAGGTATGATACTCTAGACCTCAAAACATGAGCCAATAAGTTGTTTGTATAGTGCCTTCCTTACTTTATTTTGATTAATTAATTCAGTAGCATCAAATTTGCCAAAATGTTTCTTTCTGCATTATAGTATATGGTTTCATTTATGTTTTTGTTCGATTATTAGAACTGTTTGACATTGACATTGTCATCAAGTGCTATTCATTATCTAAGGTGAAATTGACAATATGACTAGCATCCATTTTTGTGGAGTTTTACACCTCTAAAATATTTTTCCAATTGTCAGTAACTTTGTGGCATTGCCAGTGCCACTCAACATTTCTTTTTCAGATCTTTAACAAAAGTCTTACATTATTTGCAGGCTGTATGTAATGCTTATTGCGGTGAAAATTATGGATCTACTGACTTTAACGTGCTTGAAAATGTGAGGGATGCAATTTTAAGGATGGCATATTACTGGTATAATACTAAACTGTCACACATGGATATGACATTTTGCTTTTTGATGATTAACAGTTCCGTAAGAAAAATTGAATTGCTTTCAGGTATAATTTTATGCCACTTTCAAGAGGCACTGCTGCTGTTGGGTTTGTAGTTATGCTTGGACTATTTCTGGCTGCTAACATGGAGTTCACCGCAAACATCCCAAAGGGCCTGCAGGTTGATTGGGAAGCTATTCTGAACTTTGATCCAAACTACTTTGCAGATTCTGTAAAAAGTTGGCTGTATCCATCTCTCAAAGTAACAACATCCTGGAAAGATTATCCTGATGTGGCATCAACTTTTGCAACAACAGGATCAGTTGTTACTGCTCTTAGTTCCTACAATGATTAAGCTAGCTTTAGATCCTTAAAGAGGTGAGTTAAGTGCTGAAATCCCAGTTTTACTCTCTGCATTTGCATTTCTCAAAATTAAACCTTATTTCTCTATAAAGTTATATTAGCACACGGCCCACTCTTTAGTTTTTACACATGAAATTACTTCAGCCAGATATCAAATTTAACCATCAAGAAGCCCCAATGCCTTGTACCCAAAACCTTAATTTCTCTCACATGATGGTTTCCAGTTGAATCCAGGCAAACAGCCAAGCTTCTTAGTTTTATCTAATCTTAGAGTAAGAACAGCAGTTTGGGTTCTCTTTTGCTTTAGTTCGGAGACCAACATAAATGAAAGTTTCCCTTGAATCACATTCTCCCTAGATAAGGAATTTATTTATTTATTTTCTTGCTATTTAAATACAGATATGTCCTGAAAGACTTTTTGTTTTTAAACAAAAAAAAAATTGATAGACTTTTACTCTTATCCATAGTAATTTTTCAAAGTTATTCTGCGTGTTCGATAATGCTGTATTACATCCCGCATGCCAACATTTTCAGTCTATGATGGTATCTAATAAACGTATAATATGTACTGCTCCAGAAATACATGCTCTCAAATTATGTAATTGCCAATCTTCAGGTTATGAAATATGCATGGGGTGAAATTAAAAACTAACTCTAAATTTGAAAAGATACTGCATTACCATTGAATTCTTGGAGCTTTTATCAATGTTTTTGAAACTCCTCAAACTATGAAAAGCTGCAGCTCATGTTCATTGCCACCGTACATCGATATTGTTGCTTAAATTATTTGAGTCTTTATGTTTGACTTTGTGGTTGCAGAACGCTGGCAATTGGTTTTCTTCTCAAAGTTGACTTGATATATGTTGGACCTGTAGAGACAAGGCAGTTTAACTTACCTCGAGATGTCTTCACATCTACCCCGGCAGGATTATCGCATTGTAAACATTAATGTGTTGTATGTTTGATTAAATAACTGTACAGTACTTGCCAATAAAGTTTACCATTTTGTTTTATTTGGTCTTCATAATTTAGCATTCTATTTGAAGGTCAAAAAGGAGCTGCTCTACTTCATAAATATTTATCTTTTTTCTCAGCTATTACCACATATAAACTGGCATGTTTGTGCAGTTGAAACTTCTCGTTAAACATTATTGTTCGTCTGCAATCCTGTTGTATAAACATTCTGCTTGAGTGGTTTGGATGAAGAAACAGTATTTCTTGTGTTACATCCAGAGGTTCTTGTTGGATTTTATTTTATTTTGTAATTTATAATCTCCAGACACAGGATTTCAACTTTGTCAAACAAATTCGATATCATATATGTGTAGCATCAGTACCTACCATTAGTTACTTTAAAAATAAATACTATTTTGTCAGCTATTACCAAATGCATTGAATTGTTTGTGGTGTTTGCTTACGTCGGAGTGCAATTAGACAGTGTTAGGTAGGATACCATTTGCATCAAATCTAATATCGAAATCGACTAGGATTATTATAGTTGTTTTATGCAAGTTTTATATTGTTAATTAGATAATGTGTCTTGATCTGTGAAAGTAGCTGGGCTAGGAAAATGGATAAAGGACAAAGTATAAAAGGGTGCTAGTAGGTAGGCTGTTCACCTTTTATGCACAATAAAGCTAAAGACCTTCTGGAAACTCAAACTCTACAGTAACCCAGAGTTGTAAATATTGTAAAACGAGTAATATAGTATATCAGCTATTACATGGAAGTCTAAGTCAATGTTGACTCTGATATATCAACGATTTGTATTCGTTGATAAATTTCTTCTATCCACTTCATGATTTTGTGATGCACGGCTTTTGATCACGTCCCTTGCCCTGTTTTCACTTTGTACCAATCCAGCAGTGAAACTGATACCTTTTTCACTTCTTTTACCACTTTGCAGCTTTCTTCTCCTCCATTGTTTTTCAACTAGAGGTTCTTCTACGATGGAGGGTTCACCTGTAAATGTAAATCGTCTTCAGTTAAAAATTCCAGCTAAGCTAATTTAAACAGTGAAGATTTTTTTAAAAAAAGGAGCTAAATAAAAAAATACATACCGTGGAGACCCTTGCTCTGGTCAACTTCATATTGGTCGTTGGATTTTTGTACTTTGTCTCCGTCTGCGTTATACATCCTTGACCTCGAAGGAGCAAAAATCCACGTGGCTTCCATCTGTTTGTTAATCATACGTGCTGCGTAGTATGGGATTCTAGCACGTTTGGCTTTCTCAGACTTGATACGGCCTTTAACAAACAGCAAGCAGTCCATCAAGCTTTCCTTTGCTAACCCTTTCATGTCATAAGCCTGTGATCTTCTCCACAGGCTCTTAACGTGAGGACTTGTCTCACTGGATAAGCATAGAGCTCTGGTGGTATCACTGATAGCCAACTCTAGGTTTTTCAGCAGTAAATAACACTGAGCTCTGTTGCTGTGAAGCACAACTCTCTCTTTTCGCATTTTTAGTGGGCACAAATCCAAAGCTTCTGAGTACTTCATCACAGCCTTTTCAATTTCCCCTGACAAAAAGTGTAGATTTCCTTCCTTCTTAATCTGGGTCACAGACAATTTTCTCTCTCGAATTTCTCGTTCAGACATTAGCTTCTCTCTCTTTTTCCTGTCAACCTTAAAATCCCATATTTCCTCCAACGCTTTCTCAGCATCTATGCTCTTCAATCTCAAACCACCATACTTGATTTTATGGTAATCTTGCAGCAGTGTCTGTGTGATAGTCTCTCCAACTCTCTGTCTCGCTCCATTGCTTCTAAGTTCGACAAGATCAACAAGAAACAAAACCGCAACATCGATTACTCTGTATCTGGTTTCTGGGTCTTTGAGGATTAGCAAAAGACAATCAATAGCCATCTCTTGCCAATCATCCGAGGACCTTGAGATATTGCCAAGCGTCTCTATAACTTCTTGCGAATCCGCTATGCTCTGTCTTCCTGTTTCGGTGTCGCACAGAATTCTTATCAGTCCAATGCCAGCAGGCGAACTAGGAGTGGTTAAACCGCCCCGCATTCTGCATAGTTTCGTCAAGAATTCTTTCCTGCAGATTAAACTCAGAGACTTCTCTCTGCACGCGAAGCAATTTAGGAGATAAAGCGACCAGCATTGAAGCTGGCTAGCCCATTCCTCTGCTTTTCCATTCTCAATCTCCAATCCTCCAAGCCCTCTTGTAAGCAAATCGCAGTGGTATTTCAGTCTTTTTGGTTCCTTCTGGCCAATGAAATCTTCATAGACATCGTCGAGACACGTGGAGGCTATCTCCATGACTAATTCTATGATCTCGGATTCGTGCACAGCAATGTGTTTGAAGGTTGTGTCATGGGTGGCGATGTGACCGAGAGCTCGAATTGCAACTCTCTGCTCGACCCAAGTAATCTTTCCTCTCAAAAGCTCTATCAGTGCCGAAACCACGCCTGATTTGATGGCCTTAGCCGCGAACCGAACTTTGTTCATGGTGTAGGAGCCGATAATGTGCGCTGCGTAGTAAGGGACATAGATATTCTGATCTCTAAGCAGCCATTTCTTGTCTCCGACGGCTCTGTGGATTAGTTTCGCCATGCATTCGAATACCCCGAGGGACGGGAATTCTGGATCGTTTGGCTTTGTCATAGCGATGTTCCATAGGCTGCTTAGTGCAAGGATGAGTTCGTCGTCATCACTTGTGGAAGGCATTTCTTTGAAGCACCGACTGATTTTAAGTTTTCGAAGAGATGGATCTGGCTCATTCATGGTGCAGAAGAAACATGAAGTTTTCATGCAACCCTGCTCATCGTCGGGCAGTTTTAGTGACTCCGTGGATGTGTGCAAGAGAGTTGGAATTCTAGTCTCTTTTCTCATTTTTTTTTTGTTGGTTATGGTTCCTTATGGACATCATAAGGATTTATATATATTATAAGTTCGACAGGGTTTTATATTGTCTTAAAGAAACGACAACCAAGTAAAGCTACATGCAAATGGCAAGGTTATTTAGTAGAGTATAATGCTATGGTGTTATATGATGTTGAAAGAGAAAAATATAAAAAGAATGACTATCTTTATTTTATTGATTCAAACTTTTGAAAAAAAAATGGTATTAAAAATAATTACCCACCTGCTGTTGATTTAATTTTTAAAATATTAAGTGGTAATTCAATTAATATCACATCCAAAAATTCCAATAAAAATATATGTAAATATTTAAAAGAGAGCTAAAAAGAGGCCAAGTTTACAGGCGATTGTTATAAAAAAAAAATTAATATATCACTTTTTATTACTTTAAATTATTAAAAGAACTAGTAATTCACTTTGGAGAAACTATAATTTTATATACCAGTTGGTTAGTCAATAGTACCGCCCAAAAATAACTGGGCCACATCATTGCCTCCAACATCAGATCCAAACATTATTTATTTTCCAAAGCTGCCAATGAAGGAGAGGATGATGATTGAAAGCCACCCAGTTCCATTATCTCTTGGACCAAAAACAGACAATGACTTGGACGAGTTTTGAGTCTTCCTATCTCTTTGAAGCAATTTATGACTCAATATCATATATACTTCTGCAGCCATATTGGTCTGAATAACTCAATAGATTATAATTAAGCATTAACCAAGACCCAAAAATGGGAGATGGACCACAATTCTATTCTGGGTTAATACAGGTAGATCAAATATATATAATCTTGTAAAGCAATGAACTAGTTAGTTAGATTTTGCGTCTTCCATAATATACCCTATTTGTTATGATCTCTGATTTCTTTCAATATTAAGCAAAAACTCATACTCTGGTCCCCTCCACAACAGGCCAATGAATGAGCTTGTATTCGAAATGATACTATACTCGAAAAATTGAATGCTTTTTTAGCTTGGATTCAAAGTCAGTTGAAGTGGAAAAAAGCTGAGTGAAAATCACATAATTTAAAGACGCAAAGTACAAGTGGGTTGGTCTCAAGAAAATGCGGCTAACCATGCAAATGCGAACTTCCATGCTAAAGTAACATATATTTAAATATAATGCTAACTTGGCATAATAATGCCATTCTGCCTAAAACTATCCAAGTTTAGTTTGTTGTTCCGCGCGCCTCACTGCCTCAAGATTTCTAGCCTTTATCTAGGCACGTGTTCTTGCAGATTGGCAACTCAGCAACCACCGCATTTTCCTTTCTTTTTCTTAAGCGTGATTTTTTGAATGAAGAAAAAATATATATATAAAAAAATATAAAGAGTTTCCAACTTTTTTTAATTTGGGTGGGAACAAGAGGGGATACGTATTTTCAGATTAATCTCTAAACTTCCAACCGTTGCCAGGAGGGCTTTAAATTGGTTCTTATCAACTATCATGCAGGCTATGGAATACAGAATCATCATCTGGGTTGCCCAGTAACCACGCTAACATTTTAAAAGAAAAAAAAAAAAAAAAAAAAAAAAAAAAAAAAAAAAAAAAAAAAAAAAAAAAATAAAAAAAAAAAAAAAAAAAAAAAAACCCTAAAAATCAAAATCAATATTCATATTACAAATCAATATTTGTTGAAATGAATTTGTCTATTTCAAATTAGCCAACGTCAAACAAACTAGAAATCTTGCTTAGTTGATTGATTGTTGTCTTGTTTGTTTCCAGTGGTGGTTATATCCTGGAAAGCTTAATCCAATCACATGGCCCAAAAAAGGGTTAATTTCTTAGAGACATGGCCCAGCATATAGTTTCTTCTTCTTTTATATCTCGGGCCTATAAATATGGGCTGTCTGCTTTATTAGTAATGGGCTTTAGTCCATTGTTTAACACAGAGCTACCCAACAATAATCTAGCCTAAAGAACGGGGTGCTCTTAGAGGCCTATGGATCACTAATCTTGTAAATCCAATAGCGGTCTCCCACCTCCTGATCCAGTTTCAACAACCCTTTATTTCATTCATGCTAAACAGTGATTGATGAATAGATGAAAAAGAAATTTGATTCTCCTTTTTTTTTTTTTTGCTGAAAAAAAAAAAACCTACAATTAGCGAAGCAATATACCCAAAAGATATTTAGCAAGATGACCGATTTAGGCTTTTTTTTAATTCAGTAGGAATATACGATGGAAATCCGTGTAGCTAAAAATTTCATCTCCCTCGTACATTAGCAGAGAAAAAGAGTATTTGAATTTATATAAAGCTATTAAAAATCAAATCACAATTTCCGTATTCACAAATATGACAGTCCGTCTAACTTCTACTACTGAACTACATCCTCAAATGCAAATTTGATTCTCCTTCGTTCGCACTTGATCCAATAAAAGGTATTTGCCCTTATCTTATAAGTGTACAGTAATCTACCTTTTTCCTTTAATTTACTAGTACTGTTACTGTTGTGAAAAACTAAAGAGTTAGTTTGCCAATACTTCTTTTGTAGATTTAACCTAATAATTAGTAATGAACCCTTCTTTTTTCTTTTCTTTTTTTGTTAGCGTTGACCAAATTTTTTGTTAGTGGTACTTCAAATACTTTTGCCAATAAAACTGCTTCCAACTGGTGTGCGCGTAGCTGAGATTTGATATTGCCAAGAGATTTAAATTCCATATGTCACTTGATACAGGTGTTAATCATCCACATTATATATATATATATATATATATATATTCTCACAAACAATTATTGTGTTGTCAAATTAAAGGATCGTGATTACGGTGTGGACTAAATTATCACATTGCCCCCATTTTTTTTAATTGAATTTAGCTATAATAACAAAAAAGAAAAAGAAAAAGGAACAAAGTGGAAAAATTCATTAACCAAAGGTCAAGTTAACAAAAGATTCTTTCATTAATTATTTCTTCCTTGGAAGCTTTAAAACATTTATAGTTCGCAATGATCCCAAATTTAAGAATAATTACTGCAAATGATAATCAGGCTTCCAAATCATTATGCAAAAAATTAAAAAAATTCCAAATCTTCTTATAATGCACTTATTTGCTCCCAAATCCAATGATTTATTTAAGAGTGACAATATATAAGAGTGACAATATATGTGATTGGTATCAATTGATTATTTAAAGATTAACATGTTTAACTCATTAAAATAAAATTTTATTATTATTTATATTATTTTTAACTTTATAATATATTAGAAAATATATATTTATTATTATTTTAATTTTGTATGTATTAATTTAATTTATTTATGTCAATTTTAAATTAAATGAAATAATTTTGAATGGTGTTTTATATTATAACTTGAATTGCCACTTCAATTGATAAAATCAACTGTTTTTGTCAAGTCATTTTTCGCATTTACTTAAATTATTAGAGCCCTAATATTATATAATCTCAAGCTGTACCTTAGCCAACTCTATTATAAACAAACAAGTTTTTTTTTTTTTTCTTTTCTATTTTTAAAACTGCGAGTAAAAATTCCAAGAATTATGTATTTTCTATCTGCTTCTTTCCTTCACGCCACGGCGAAAACGAGTCACCGGCAAAATATGCGTTACAAGGCACGCTTACCTAGGCAAGCTCTTGTCGCGGCCCAGTGGGGCCCACAAATTTACTGACAGTGGACCGGAGATCCGAGTAAAGATATAACCCAACCTCTCCGGTGAACTTCTCCTCCCTAAAATAATTGCCACAGCAGCTGACGTGTTGGGTACTCATTGGCTTGTCACCCTGGCAAAGGTCCCACAAATTTCCATCCAGCTGTGTCAAACTCCGTCCTAACGTCCAAAGCCAGCACACAGCCATTTGTATCAAAAACTCAAAAAAATGGGCCAAAAGCGCGTAATGAAGACGAACCAGAGAGTGGATTAGTGGTCAATTCCATTGTAAATCTCTTGATTGATTCCACATGCACTTAATCACAGCTTTATGGGCCCCAGCCAGACTGTGTCAAGCTCAAGCGCCACATTACACTCCCCTTTTGTTTGATTCCCATTTTCCTTGGGCTCCACACTTAGGAACCTTCTTCTTTTATAATTTGCAATTCATCCAACGGCTAGTCTGGGCCCATCTAAAACGTAGGTCCCATTTTTTACAATTGGCGGTCATGATTAAGCTACTTTCCACCCGTTGCTGCGAGATTGGACCTCTTATCCGGGCCTCTATATATACACACACTGAGCCACTATTTCTATCTTCGTCTTCCTCTGTTAATCTATCTTTTATCTCTCTCTCTCTCTTTCTTCTAGTTTTTCCCGAGCGATGGATCGGAGAGGTGTGCTCACACTCGCATTGATCTGCATTGTGGTTGCCGGCGTCGGAGGTCAATCAGCTCCGGCCGCCGCGCCCACAACTCCAGTGGCTACTACGCCAGCTGCAGCGCCTACGAAGCCTAAGTCACCGGCTCCGGTTGCATCGCCGACATCGACTTCACCGGCTTCAACTCCGGCTTCAGCTCCACCGAAGCCTGCGGCACCAGCTCCTGTGGCTAAAGCTCCTGCATCTTCTCCACCTGCGGCCGCTCCAGTGAGCTCGCCGCCTGCTGCAGTTCCCGTGAGCTCTCCGCCTGCCTCGACTCCGGTCAAATCTCCACCTTCTCCGGCTCCCGTGAGTTCTCCACCGGCCGCAGTTCCAGTGAGCGCACCGGCGAAGTCTCCTCCGGCATCTGCTCCGACAACTCCGCCTGAGAGTTCTCCTCCAGCGGCTGAGGTTCCAGCTCCGGCTCCGAGCAAAAAGAAGACGAAGAAGCATAAATCTCATGCTCCTGCTCCAGCTCCGGAGTTGCTCGGTCCACCTGCACCCCCAGCTGAAGCTCCTGGACCAAGCTCTGAAGATACATCGCCTGCTCCTTCTCTAGCAGACGAGGTAAGTTTTGCTTCGTCTAACTGTTTATTTATTTATTTAAATTGGGTCTATCATGCGCTTGGGGAGCAATGCGCTTCCAGATCTGGAACTTTCATGTCCAGATCACAATGAACGTTAGATTAGATTTTTAGTTTCAATTCCTGTGGCGCACGATAGCGAAAATCTGACTCGGTTTTCCGGAAATGAACCGAAGTTTCTCGTGCTTCGCGCTAAAGCTGTCGTTCGCTTGTGTCCAGTACTACTAGTAAGCTTCTTTGGTCACTGGAGAAGCGTGTCCTTCCGAAAGTAGAGAGAGCTAGTAATAATGATGTCGTACATTTCCCTTTCTCACGCGCACCTGGGAGCGCGTGCGACACAGTTGAATTTCAGCGGTTTGCCGTCAATGCACCCACCGTCTCAGCCAGATAGCGTTTCGTACGCGCCTTTAATGGCAGTGGTTAAGAGAAAGAGAAATAATAAAAATCTAAGAGTGTCAGAATCAAATTATAGCGCGTGAGTCGGTGACAGTAATAATTGTTGTAAATATTTTAAAATTTAAAAAAAAAAACCAATTAACAAGGAGATCTGAATTAGTTAGAGTAATTAATTAAAAAAACCTACTAGACATTAAATTAATGCTGAATTTGTTTTGTTTGGTCCAAATTGCAGAGTGGGGCAGAATCGATTCGGGGAATGCAAAAGTTGGTTGGAGGCATTGCATTGGGATGGGCTCTGCTGGCTTTGATCCTCTAGAGAGAAGACAGACAGAAGATGGTTCTTTATTGTGTTTATTATTTTAATCTTTTTCTCAACTCTATGTTCTTGTTAATCAGTACGACCTTACCAAATTGATATTTGTTTTACCATTTTGTTTTCTATAAAACTATATGGTGGATTATTCGTTTTGGGATTTGACCAGTTGCCAGTTTTACCACATTTTCTTACTTTCTTTGAAAAAACTTCCTGGATTTGTATTTAAACTATTTCATTTATTCAAAACCATAATTTGATATTGTAGCTGCAAGAAAAATAAATAAAAATAATAAATGCTAATACCAATAAACTATTATCAGACTATTAAAATGAAGAGGTGCTCATACCAACTATTATCAGACTATTAAACAATTACAGTTACTGTCCATTAATGCGTAGTTCTATTATTTAAACAATTTTAGACTGTTAAGTGCGTAAATGTTTAAATGATTATGTAAAATGCTTTCGAGTTTCTATTGGTTGGCAGATTAATGGAGAAGTTATGAGGGAAGTTCGATATGTCTAACTTTTGCATATGAAACCCAATTATTTTATAGGTTGAGAAGGCGGATGGTATTTGATTATTCCTCTGCCTGAAGCATTCACGAATATTTTGCTTGGAATTCGAGTCTACATAATTGTAACATTTTGAGGTCTTAATGTATGCTCCTTCTCTTCCTCCTTTTTTTTTTTGGTATTTTGTATTGAGTCGTAATGTCTAAACTAACCAAATTTCTTTATCAAATTTTGGATATACATTGGATTAACTTTCTAAAATTTAGATTGTATTAATTTGCGAACTAATAACAAACTTCTTCTATGCCATTTCATATTTAAAATTCTATCGAAGTTTTTTAATTTGCACGGCTTACAGAGTCCTCATAATGTTTATCAGTTCGAAACTGATTTATTTTGAAAATAGTTAATTCAATATAATTAGTAATTAATTTTTTTTAATCCGATCTGATCAATATATCAACTCCGATCTAATTAGTAATTTGATCGAGCACTGCTTACATAGTCTTTATAGTGTTTATTGGTTTAAAACCAAACTATTTTAGAAATAGTCAATATAATCTAATTAGTAATCAGCGTTGTTTTTTTCAATCTGATCCGATTTATAGATTAAATTTGATCCAATTAGTAATTAAATTAGATCAGTTTGGTTAATCGGTTTGACTTAGACTATTATTTTATTTTTTTGAACTTTTTAAAATTTAATTTTTGAATTTTTTTTATTTTGAATCTTTAACATTTGAGTTTTTTTTCATGCACAAAATTTGTTAGACTTAAACTTTGTTTAAAAAATTATATTTTTTTCAAAACTTAATACGTAAATGATTGAAAAAATAAATTATGTTAATTAAAAAAATGATTGGGGAGAGAAAGAGTTAAAGAATAAAGATATGTAGATTTACAGTAAAACAGAGAATCTACCAATAAAAACAAATCATATAATAATAATAAATATTTTTTAAAAATTAAAAGGTAATCGGTTTTATTTGGATTGGTTATATCGGTTTTTTTGACTTTAGCAACCAAACTAAATCGATCTAATGGTCGGTTTTTAATTTTCAAAATCAATCAAATTCAATAATATTAAAATAACTGATTTAAACAAATTAAATTATATTGAATTGGTTGGTTTCATCGGTTGATTTTTACACAACCCTACTCATACATGGGGCCAAATTTGGAATATATCTTAAGCATCCAATAATTTTAGACTAATCAAATTTTGGATATGAATTGGATTTAGTTTCTATGATTTAGCCATAGATTAAAAAATTGAAAATTTCGATTTAATTTCACCGAAATTTCATTTTTTCCAAGCCATCGATATTAATTTCTTCCAACAAAAAAATAGGTAAAATTTTCATAATTTTCAAAAAAAAATTTGAAATATTCCTGGAAATTTCTGAAATATTCATAGAAATTTTAAATATATTCATTAATTTTTTATTATAAAATTTTAAAATTATTATGGATTTTTATAAAATATTAAAATATTATATTTTTTAATATTATATCAAATATATCAATGAATTAAACAAGTTCATTTAGATGATAAAGAAGAAAATTATAATTCAAAAATTACTCTACAAGTAGAAGATGAGGTTATAAATATTCCAATAGTGATCGCTAAAAAAATAGGTTGTAGTTGTGTTGATTCTCTTTGAAAGCTTATGAGATAACTAACTAAAATTCTTTGTGCTTCAGCCCTTTTCAGGGGTACATGTTCACAATTTCAAACTATTAATAGTAACTCTTACAAGTAGTGATATCAATAAATACTTTTGTGAAATTATAAATAGTTACGGAAGAGTCACAAATGTAATAAATATTGAGTTCATTTAGCGGTAAGAGTATAACACTAATGCAATGCAAGATAAAAATTTTGAAAGCAGAGAATGTAGGCCTAGAATTGGTGTTGTAGAAAAAAAACTATACATGTAGAAAAAAATGTATAATAGAAATGTTACAGCAAGAAAATAAATTTTTAAAATGAATATAACCCTTATTCAATTAATGTTTATAGAATGACATCAAATAAGAACTTGTGTATATATTATCAAGCTCAACCATCAATAGACAATAGTTATGCATAGAGCCAACTAATATTATATCCATATCATGATTATCAACAAAGACAATTACATGTAATATTATATTTATATGGTTGACATATTAACAAATACATGCAAAACTAATCAAGAAAATGCATTTTTTTTCAATATTTCTCTCAATACACTATTAAAAATGAGGATAAAAAAATGAGAAAAAAATTTCAACAACCAATAAATTTTATGTGGTATTAAATAATATTTAAGTAATTATGTATTTGTATTATTACTCTAATTAATGAATAATTTATTACGTAATATATTATTTTTTATTACTGTCATCGAGTGTTATATGTCTTGAGAAATATGATTTTCACTTAATATTTTTTCAATTTTTATAGTTAAATTGATAAAGTATATAATAAATAAGCATATCCTGAAATTTCATTAAAAAATTATATATTTTTCTATAAATTTTCATTATTTTTTTTTTATCAATATCAATATTTTTATCAATATTTTTATATTTTTAACTTTCGATATTTTCATTTATACCCATATTTTCATTTTTAGATTTAGCTTAAATTAATTTGCTATCTAATAACAAACTTCCTTGTCATTTAATATCCAAAATTCTATTGAAGTTTTGAAATTCGATGCACGAGCACTGCTACATGGTCATCATACATGGGGCCATCAATTAATGAATTGCTTGTTAAGATTTTATATTTTTCTGCAGGGAAAAAAAAAATTTAAAATGTGAAGAAAACAAACAGTGTTGCGTAGATGGGCTCCATGTTCTTCTATCTGGGACCTTTTAAAGTATAAATGAATCATTAATTTCACAAACAAACTCGGAAATAGGGAAGCACACTTTTTCTTGTATAAAAAAGAAAAAGAAAATTTACACCTTTTGTTTTCTGTTGGGATGGTGATTTTTTTAATTTTTTTTTATAGATTATTTTATCTTGTTCCATTGAGACTTTCTTTTTGTGAATTATCTTGATAAAGAAACAGATAAGATTTTCCAATAACATATAAAAATGGCATTATTTGTTCACTATGGAATATAAATCACTGTGATCCCTGTGAGTATTCAGAAAGAAAAAGGAAAAACCTTGAAAAGGAGTAGATAGAATCTAAAGCAAATCTGTTTCCTTGTATACGAGGCATTCTACTTTTGTGCACCACACGGAGGAGGACCACCATTGCTCCTTAAAACCGAAAGCTGATATTCACTGACATCTACGTTTCAACAGCTGCTTTGGCATTTTATGACAGAAGAAAAGAAAAAAAAAACACTTTTTTTTTTCTTGCCCTTTTTTTGTGTGGATCTGCAGATGGTAACGTGAGGAGTTTAGTCGGAACATGCATCGAGGCTTAACAATTGTCTATAAATGTTATTTGTCACTACTACCTGTTCATATATCCAAAGAAAATTAACTTTTAAAAATAAATGTTATTTGTTACTTTCTACCACCTGTTCATATATCCAAAGAAAATTAATTTTTAAAAATAAGGTTTAAATGCATTTTAGTACCCTTTAAAATTATATTTGTTCATATAAAGGTCTCTCCAATCAATTTGTGCAATTAATACCTTCTAATTTAAAATAAATTGCACATTTATCCTATTCAGTTTAAATTAACAGATTCTGTCAATTTTAAAATCACATGCTTTGCACATGATCTTCAAAATTAATTTACTTATTTTATTACCGAAAATTAAAAAAAAAAATTTGTGAAGCTAAAAACCCCAAATCTGTCGTGCTCTTCTATTAGAAATTTGATTAGGGCTTCAAGCAATTCCAAGGAAAATAAAGAAGAAGAAGAACAAAAGAGGAGGAGGTGGAAACGAAGAAGAAAAGCTAAAAACCCCAAATCTCTCGCTCTGCCTCTCTTGCGAAGACCAACGGTTCCGACGGTCAGCACCCTTTTGAATCCCCCGTTTTTGTCTGTTTCTTTACGAAGAAATTCACTTTTTTTTTTCTTTTTTTTTACGATATTCTTCACCATTTCCGTTGGAAGTTTTTTATGAGGTTCTGATTTCTGATTTTTTATTTTTTATATATATTTTTGTATTTATACTGTTAGAGCTTCGAGTCTTGGTGTTTGTTCATAAACCTATGAATTTGTTTCAAAATTAGGTTAGTTTGTGTTTGTTTCGATTAATATTTTTTATTTTTAGTCCATACCCATAATCATCATTTTTTTTTTTTTCTGTTTTAGGATTAGAGAGTTTCATTAACTTTTGGGTTCATACATATTATCAAGTGTAATTTTCATATGATGTTTTTTTTTCTGGAGAAAAGCTTGTATTTTTTAGTCATTGTTATTGCAGAAATATAGAACTCTAGGTTCTCTAAAAGGAATTTAAAGTCCATTTATGAACTGACCATGCTAAAGGTGGGGAATAAAAGTTAATTGGTAAGAAACTTTCATAGTAAGAAGAAAATGTTTATACTGTTATTTGCATAGTGAGATGAAAATGTTTATACTGTTAGGGAACGACTATCCCCATAATTTATGAAAAAGGGGATGCCTTGTCCTCAAAGGGAAATAACATATAATTAATGGGTGTCTCTGAAACATTCTTAAATGGCCATATCTTGCATTTGTAATTAGATTATTTGCTCCTTATAAGTATCTGTTATGTGATCATATTATGTACACTTCCTACTATTAGTGGGTTTTGTTGCAAACTTGCAAGCTTGCTTATATGATCTGGAGTTTAAGGGGTCCTTTACAATTTTACTTTTAGCTGATTTTGTTTATAGTTTTTACTCCCACAGTTATCCTTAGTCATAGTAGTTCCATACCCTCATCAGCAATGATTGAGATATTATATTTATGAACATCACTAATTAGATTAATAAGTTTTGGTGTTGAAAAGTGAACTTCAATGGGCCAATTGGTAATATAACATATTATACGAGATACATTAACAGGTTTTCATCGTAAGACTCACCCTTTTAATTATCTTCGATTGTGAGAGAAAAGTTCTGAATATGGTCTAAGTATTTTAACTTTGCTGTGTATCATGCTGTCATACTATAAATTTTCCTTAAGGTAGGTCTGTTATAAAGCAAGTTGAGAAAAATAAAGANTCCCTAGTTATAGTACAGCAGGTGATAATCTGGAATTACATGTGGGAATGAAGTTTGTAAGCCATAAAGAGTTTAAGGAATATGTGGTGTCATATGCTTTGAAAGGGGGGTGGAATATTAAATTCACTAAGAGTGCTTCTTGGAGGGTGACAGCAGTATGTCAGGAAGGTTGCCCTTGGCGAATTCATGCTTCGAACATGCAAGGAGAAGAAACATTTCAAATCAAGACATTGAAAGGGAACCACACCTGCAGTAGGACACTCAACAACAAGCTGGTGAACTCAAAATGGTTGTCAAATAATTATTTTAATGAGTTTAGAGAAAATTCAAAGATGAAACTAAGGGATTTTCAAGCAAAGGTGAAAAAGGACCTTATAGTTGGCATATCACGCACATAAGCTTATAGAGCACGAGCAAAGGATAACGCAAGAATGGTTGGTGATGTGGCTGGCCAGTACAGTAAGTTATGGGATTATTGTGCAGAGATTATGAGAACCAATCCAGTGAGCTCATGTAGACTCAAAATTAACAAAGACTCGGAAAAATGTGTTTTCCAAAGGGCATACTTCTGTTTAGCAGCATGCAAAGAGGGATTTAAAGCTGGTTGTATTCCTTTCATTGGATTAGATGGAACTTTTTTGAAGGGTGGATATGGAGGACAACTATTGAGTGCTGTTGGAAGGGACCCTAATAGGCAAATGTTCCCAATAGCTTATGTAGTGGTCGAGTCTGAAAATAAAGACTCGTGGACTTGGTTTCTGCAATATTTAAAGGATGATGTGGGGTATACAAATGAAGAGAAGAAGTTTACTTTCATGAGTGATCAACAAAAGGTAAATTTCCTAACAAATTTTAATTCACTGCTTGCTTTTTAGCTTATAATTGACTACATATATTTATTGCAGGGGCTGGTTTCTGCACTTGAAAAACTAATGCCAGATGCAGAGCATAGATTTTGTGTGAGACACTTGCATGCAAACTTTGGCAAGCTGTATAGAGGACAAAAGTTCAAGGAGCTGCTTTGGAATGCAGCTAGAGCAACCAACACACCAGATTTTATGGCGAGGATGAACGGTTTGAAAAAGGCAAACAAAAAAGCAGCAGAATGGTTACTGAAGTTGGATCCAAAACACTGGTGTCGACATGCTTTTAGGGAGGACATCAAGTGTGACTGGCTGACGAACAATATGAGTGAGGCCTTTAATTCATACATCTGGGAAAGCATAGAGAAACCAATTATAGTAATGTTAGAGGACATTAGGCAAAAGTTGATGGTATGATTTACGACTAACAGGGAGACCATGCGACGATATGGTAAAGTAATTTGCCCATTTCCTCTTCAGAAACTTGAGCAGATGAAAGTAGATGGTAGAACTAGTTTGCCAACATGGGCTGGTGGTGATTTATTTGAGGTTGAAGAATACCCAAACAGATATGTGGTGAATTTGGGAAATCACACCTGTAGCTGTAGAAAATGGAACATATGTGGTATCCCATGTGGACATGCTGTTTCTTGCATATTATACATGAAACAAGATCCTGAGGACTACATGGATCCTTGCTATCAGAGAGTTGCATATATGAGAGTTTATGAACATGTAATTTCACCATTAAGTGGACCTTATTTTTGGACAAAGACTTCGTTTGAGGTTTTATACCCTCCTCCATATAAAAAACCTATTGGTAGGCCGAAAAAGTTAAGGAGAAAAGACCCAATTGAAAGAGAGAATGCTGGGGGTACAAATTCAAGGGGGTCGAGAGGTCCAACAGTTAGGTGCAAAAATTGTTGGGAATGGGGACACAACCGGAGGACATGCAAGAAGGTACCTATGAGTAAACCAAAAAGTTGGCGCATCGGGAGAGATTGTGGCATGACTGAAACAGAATTTGTAATGTTTTTAAACTTATATTTGATGAAAATATTGTTATATGACATCTTTAAAAATATGTTTATATGAGTTGATGGTTATATGATATCTTTGATAGTTATTATTAATGTATGAAGGGAGGAACTCAACCACCATCAAGTGGAATCAACACTACAGCTGCAATTGGAATTGACACAGCAGATGCACATGGAATTGACACATCAATAGAAGTGCCACCTGCATCTACAATTCCATCAGCACATGAAATTTCCACATCAGCTGATATGCAATCTATTATTCAAAGGGGATCACAAGGAAGAGCAGGAGTAACAAGAGGATATGGGAGGGTTAGAGGAAGAAGAGGGCTATGAGCACAATCAACTACCAATACACAACTACCAACCACTATTAGTACTCAAACTTATTAGGTTTAATATTCTAGAGGTTATATAGTAAAAAAGCATGGTTGTGCAGCTGTTTTTTATTTTATTTATTTATTTTTTCTTTTTTTTATGTTAGTAGGCTTTTTGTGAATTTCATGGTGGTTTTGTTGGTTTATATAGTTTTGAGATGCTTATATTGGGATAATTTATTTGATTTTCTTTTTCTTTTCCTTTTTTCATTTCTCTTTCCTGGCTCAGTTGTTCCTTTTGAGTAGGTTCCAAATATGGTGATTTGGTTATCTTTTTTCTTTTCTTNACTTTTTTTTTTTTTTTTTTTTTTTTTATATAGTTAAACTGTTTGTTATGCAAAATATAAGAGCTTAAAATAGACTTTAATATGCGGGTGGGTATGTAGGAGTACTGCCCTAAACCCTATACACAGTGAGAATAGGGTTTTGAGTAACATAGGATTCCCATTCCCTTATCGAGAAAAGAGAAAAGGGAAAGAGATGCCCTTGCCCGCCATTATCGGTCTGCGGTTTCCCAAACCGACATAAACTTTCTACTTTTAATTTTGTCAGAGATTGAATCCCTCCCACGGCTCGTTTGGAGAGAAAAATCTATCACGCAGATTTCCTCATTAATGTATTCATTTCCCTCTCCAACCAAGTGGTCCTTTCTCACCTACTACCCTTTTAATTTTCTTTTACCCCTTTCTTCTACCGCTATATAATCTCGCTTAATCCTAACCCTAACGCTACTCTGATTCCGTGCCTCTCTTCTGATCACGATGAGTAGTTGTTAATCAGCGATAGGTAAGGCCATTTGGGAGCTCCCTCTGATCCAAATCAGGGAAGAGGGAGGGTTTACACAGCTGCTGGTTCATGGATACCTCTGGACTGCCATTGAATTGAGTTTTGGGTGTTTTTGCGCAGTCTCAAGGGTTTGCATGACCCAGGAGATGCGATTGCCTTCTCCTTTCCTTACTTGGATTGAAGGGAGCTCCAGTGGTCTCTCTAATTATTTCTCTTTCTCTTTATATATATATATATATATGTGTATATTTATTTGTTTTGACATGTGTTGTAATTGCATGCATGACTTTGCTTTGACTGACATTGAAAATCTTATCTTATCTGGTAAATGAGACAGGAAGGATCCAGTGGCTCTCCTTTGATCTTGCTTGTGGGTTTTCATTGGATTGCCGGCGTCCGATCGTACACAGTTTCCTCCTGAGTTGAATTACATTATTTTTCTTACTAGAAAACCCAATACTTGCGACACTGATACATTTTAGTTTAATTTCTTGAACAATTATATTTGAAGTGGCACCCTAAAAAGACTTTCTTGCACTTTCTCATCTGACTTTCTCGTGCAGTGTTTGAACGATTTTATGCGTGTTTTTGGCGTTTAATTTAATAATCCCATGATCTGTCTTTACACGATAGACGCTGTAAGATTCTAAATAACAAATCGATTAAGAGTTTTATTTTCATACAATTTGACTAGAGTTTAAATTATCTTATACTATTTCAGCAACAACAAAAAAATAGTTTTATCTCATTTTACGGATTTTCCATGTGGACCAATTCTTGATGGTACGTCCTTTGTTAATTGGGAATAAGTTATAAAATTGTTCGTCGACCTTTAATTTTATTAGAAATCAAAATATGGAAATCTGGACCTGGAAAAATAAAGCAAATGTAGAAACCCATGTGTTCGTCAACCTTTCCAAGTCATGCTTAGTATTATTAATAAGACTTATAAACAAGTTTTACATTATTTAAGATTTAACCTTTCAGGTTTCAAAATTTTTATTTACCATTCTGCCGTTCAAAATTAATCTGTTCAACTTTTCTTTGACGTACCTGATATTATTTGATGACAAAAAACTCTTTATAAGCAGTTTTTATAAAAAAAAATTCAATTGCATCCTTTTTTTGAATATTAAAATATTTATATGGTAAAATTTTATTCGTCTATTTATTTATATTTAGCGGTTATAATTTAAATGTCTGAACTGTTCATTATTATGAGATTCATTTATTAAAATTTATTTGTACCTATAATTATTGACTTTTCAATGAAGCCATTTGACATATTTTTTTCATAATATTTAAGTTAGCCTATTAGACCGAGCCTATTAAATTGAAAGATCAAATATTTATTGAAAATTCGGCTTATCTATAATAATAAATGGGGATGAGTTATGCGATTAACACGTAGTTATTGTCTATTAAGACAGTAGAATGTGCATGCTAGGTTAACGATACGATATAATATAATTGTCACGCTGAGTTTTTTTTCATAAAAGAGAATCAGGTTAGAAATTGTTGTGTTTATTGATACTACTGAGTTTCTTTTACAGATAAGAGAAAAAATTAATCTACATCTTCATTGAGATATAGAGTTAATTAACATAATTATTCTGTTGCTAAATGTAGATTATGAATATGTGTAGATTTTAAATTATACATACTAAAACTATTTAATTGTGTTTATGCATTTTAACATCCTAGTACGTATTAAATTTTTTACATTATCAAATATGGAAAATGAATAAAAATAATTATTTACCCAAAAAATAGAATAATAGTTAATTTCTAAGAATTAAGTTTCATCAATTATGGTTATCCAATATGTCCAAGAAAAATATATGGTTATTTAATTATTTTAATAAATTATATCAGAAGAAAAAAAATCTTAGTCAATAATAACAATATTATAATTATTAAATACTAGATTTGTTAATTAATAATTTCTTTTTTCTTAAGAAAAATCAATTGCCTCGTAATACTTGGCAGAGGTAAGTAGAACCGAGGGGCATTTATCTTTTATCGTTTCTCTTATTTATTTATCAGTTTCTTGATGTTTACTTATAAAAATATATACTTTTTTAAGAAAAATACATGCACTAAAATATATATTTTTGATAATTAATTATATTGTGATAATTTTAATATCATAATATTTTTTCATATGCTTGCATATCGTATTATATTGTAGATTTTTAAAATTTCTTTTCGTCCATGTACAATTGAATTTTATAATATTTATTTATTTATTATTATTACAAGATAATAATAATAATAATAACTATTTTTTGTTATAAAAGTAGTTTCAAATAATGTTTATTTATAAATGTAAAAGAATCATTTTTTTTTATAAATAATATTCGTGCAGTATGACGTTTCCTCACCAAATTATATAGCATAAAGTGGAAGACAAAAATGATATTAAAGAAACGAATGCTAAAGTTTGTACGTATGAGTACATGTACGCTCATGGTGTGTGTATACACACACACATAAATAAAGTTATATACAAAGCCTTCACGGAGATATATATATATATATATAATTTAGTATATCACAGAAAATAAATCTATAGTTTCTGAAGACAAATATATAGATTCAACATAACCTTCATTCCAAAATCAATATTAACCACAAAAATTAGAAAAAGAAAAACAGATGGGAAATATAAAAGTTATTACATCTCAAGAGACACGTGAGTAGTCTGATGGGTGTGGGAGATCAGTTACAGTCCATTTGAGCCAATCAACTTGGTTAATCCAAAGGACTAAGGGAGAAAGAGAGAAAGAGAAAAAGGTTAAAGTTCCCCCACCCCCACATCTCTTAGCGATGGAAAAAAAAAAAATTACATAGAAAGAAAAAATTATTAAAAAGAAAGATTTTTATGATTTTACATAACAATAGGAAAAAAAAGAAAAAAAAGAAAAGATAAAGTAAAAAAAACTCAAAACGTTATTAAATATATAAAAAGGGAAAAAGTAGTAGTATTTTTATTTATTTAAAAAAAGCAATTAAAATACTGACTTGTCCTAACGCGTTTATTTCATCAATGCAATTGGATTGATGCTTTTAGCATATACATGTAACAAAATATATTTTTTCTGTTATTTTTAACTGATGAAATCTAGCTATAAGGTAAATGCAATTTAAAAAAATATCGGACAACGATTTGTAATTAAGACAACTTTTGAAGGTCCAGACTCCAGATACATTGTACCTTTATTAATGTGAATGTCAAAATAAAATAAAATAAAAAGTTTGGAAGACGAATTGCTATTTTCTATACATAAACTCCATAAATGATTTTCTCTCTCTTTTTTTTATTCCTTATATTATACTCTCCAAAATAACTCGGAACTACTTAGAACATTTTCAACTAACTTTGTAAAAATTTAATTTTTTTATTTTAAAATTCTACACCTACTTTTTATATTTCAATAAGCATTTAAATAAAAAATAAATAAATGCACCAAAATATTTTTTTTCTGTTATCTGATAAAATCTAACCATAAGGTAAATGCAATTAAAAAAAATATCGGACAATGATTTGTAATTAAGACAAATTTTGAAGGTCCAGATATAATATACCTTTATTAATGTGAATGTCAAAATAAAATAAAATGATTTTCTTTCTCTCTTTTCTTTTTCCTTATATTATACCCTATAAAATAATTGAGACCTAATTAGAGCATTTCACCTAGCATTTTAAAACTTTAATCTTTTTTATTTTAAAAATCCACACTTATTTTTTGTAATTATAAAAAAAAATTAATTTTAAAATTTAAAATAAAGAATAGAGTTTAACTTTTAAAATGTAAAAAGTCAAATGTATTATCTTTATAACACTTTTAATAACTTTATTTATTACTTTGTAATTTTTTATGCACATTTTTAATTAAATTTAATAATTTTAATTTTATATTTTAATTTTTTTAAAATACTATAGTATATGAATAAAAAAATCATAATTATTTATGAAAAAAATACAAAATAATAGTATTTGATAATACTCAATGAGATATTAAAAAAAATACTGTTTTTTTTTTATCTTCATTTAATGAACTCTTTTTAAATGGTGAATAATAATTATCTTAGATCTGAAAAAATATTTAAATCCAACATTGACCTTGCTTCAGCCGGCCTGACGTCTTGACAGTGTCAATAGTCTATAATTAGGCAGTGGAAGAAAATAATGTGACAAACTTGACAACTTCGTAATGTACATTAGACGTTCATTGATTTTATTTGTCTTCCTCATTTGAAAATCAAAAAATACTTTCTTTCTTTTTTCGTGAATAAATCAAAAACCATAATAAGTTCATACATAGGAATCTAATTGATGACCTTCAATTATCTATTCGCCTTCAGCGAAAGATTTTGTGGTAGAAGAACGAAAGAGCCGTATTTTATTCTGCTTTTTTTTTTATATGATATAATTTTTTGAATTTTGGTAGTCTTATTTAAACTTCAATATTTTTTTCCATGTAAAAAAGAAAAAAAAAATTTAGCGATATGGGCTTCCATTGCGGACTCTTATCAGGTTAAAAATACGATTGAATCGGTTCACTTGCTAAATACTTTCTGAGCCTATGACACCGCTACAGATAAGTTCTTTTTTATTAAACAAAAAAAAAATCTCTAAGTTCATTAATTTTTTTAATTTTTTTTTCTGTTACCAGTTGTTTAGTTATTCTTCGCTACAATTTTCTTATTCACAAACTGGGTTTTAGTTATCGTCCCAAACAAAAAACTGAACATTTATTTCTAAAATTATATTTTACCTGTTGAACTAGTTTTTTTGTTAATATACTCTTTCACTTTTGTATCTGTTTTTCCAATCTGTAAAAGCTTTAATAAGCAAATTAACCTCCAGTTTAAAAAAACAAGATCCGAGAACTTTTCACTTACCTAATAACCTATCATTCAGCTTTTGCTTATCAACAAACATTTTTTTTTTTGGGACAGCTTATGTATCAACAAACTTGAATAAGTAACACAACAAATCAAAAATATTATTCTCAAATTAATATAATTATTTCTTAGGACAACCTGTTAGAAATTTTCCCAAGTCAGGAATATTTAGGTAACGAAATTAAAAATTAATCTATCGAAAAAGCAAAAACTCCAAAAGAAAGATGATAGATTACTCTTTTATTATTATTATTATGACATGCCTTTAGTATCTACCCACCATAATTGACTTTTCAAAAATCGGGCAATTAGCCTAAAAATTAATTTAATAGGTATTTTGGCAACCTCTTAAAAACAAAACCAAAAATAAAAAAACAAAACAAAAATGTTAATCAGATGCATATTATTACCAACCCAACCATATTAACAAACAGAAAACCAAAAGCGAGACCGGTCGGCTCGGGGGTTTAGTTATCCCCATTTCTACCTCTCTCTGTTTCCTGGAAGACTCATCCTTCTGGTCCGTATATTAATTTGCTCACGCTTTCGCTGCTCTCACCCTTATTCTCACCCGAACGCCGTCCTACCTATCTAACACCTCGCCACCTCGCCATACGCTTCTTTGCCTCTCCTTCTTCTTCCTATCTCTCTTTTTACTTGGTTATTTCGTCGGCGGTTTTCAGGTAAATGAGGGATTCGAATTCGGATCTGTTTGACCCGGTTATTGCAATGGAAGCGGCTTTTTCACAAGGTGGTGCGTCTTCCGACTCTGATTTCGGCTTCGCTTTCAACGACAGTAATTTCTCCGACCGGCTGCTTCGAATCGAGATCATGGGTGATATGAACGAAACCAGACCCGATTCTGAGGCCTGCACTAGTATCGCCGATTGGGCTCGTCACCGGAAGCGGAGAAGAGAGGATATCAAGAAGGAAAATGGTATGAGCTTTCTTTTTCAGTGGTTTAGTTTGGTCTTAAAATTTTGACTGAATTTTTAAAGGTGAATTTTTTATTTTTTTTGGGTTGCTGAGATAGTTCACAGAAATGGAGAATGAAAATTACTGTCTTGTGAAAAATCCAAGAGGAAAATATTGGGGTTTTGTTCTTAATATTGTGTTTTTTTACTGTTTTTTCACCGAGCTGAAGACCAGTAACAAATTGAGGAGAAGAAGGCTCTAGATTATGGAAAATCTCATAAAGGTTTCATCTTTTGCTTGGTTTTTGAGAAAGTTAGGATGTACGAAATGAGATTGAGAAATTGATTATGCTCAAACAGTTCCTTGCCTTTAAGATAATGGGAAATTAAATATATATTTAAAAAAAAAAAAAAGATAATGGGGAAATTGGAAGACTTGTTTTATTTCGTAGCCTTTTGCTGGAGCCAATGGAGAAACGAGGAGTAGCTCAAGTTTATTCGTATAACTTTTTTATTTTCGTTTTTTATTTGGGTAAAGAGAAAACGTGGTTAAATTTGAAGAACAGACGGCTCCTGAGAAATGAAGATGGCCACTTAATTCAACCAAATATAATGGATAAGACTTATTCACTTGAGTTGCCTTTATAGCTTTTCCTAACAAAAAATATCCTTGATTTCCGTTTGCTGACAATTAGCTTTTGTGTTCAGTTCTTCTCATAGATGTTTTTCTTTTCCTTGCTGTTTAGGATATTTTGTTTGTTAATTGGTGTGCTTTCTTGGTGAAATTGGTTAGTGATTCATTTTTATTATTCTTTGGATGCAGTTGTAGATCTAACAATAGTCTGCCCGGAGGAACAAATCTTGAATTGCAACCAGCCTGACATGGATGATTGCGATGGCTTTGAAAAAGAAGACGAGGATGCTGTTGCAATGGTTGAAGAATTACCTTCAGGTAGTCGGGCTCTATATCAAGTCAAGTTTATGTATTGAATCTTCTATGATTTCAAACAGTAAGGAGGAAACTGAGAAAGGAAAAAAAAAATATTTAACTTTATTCTGTGGAAGGTGTAGTGGTCAATATGAAGTATTCTTCTTATATTGTAATGAGAAAAGTGCAGTTATTAGACCAATATTGCATCATGTTATACAAATGTTCTGAGGCTTTATCTTATTTTGAAAAGGTGATGAAGCTACCAACAGCAATGAGTCAGACTGGAGCATGGATTTTTCAACAGTTGTGAGAGTTAAACAATTGCACATCAGCTCTCCTATTTTGGCAGCCAAAAGTCCATTCTTCTACAAGGTACAGTATATTAAATTTTGATATGATAATCTCATTCTTGCTTCTTATGGAGGTTCCTCATTCTCTTGTATTCTTTTGTTTTAGCTTTTCTCAAATGGGATGAGGGAGTCTGAGCAGCGACATGTAACCTTGCGTATCAATGCATCAGGTGGGAACAAACACCAGAAGCTTCTTATATCTCTAATACTACAGCTTTCCTTCTATGTAAATTATTAATTTATTGGCTCTGTGAAGTGATCTTATACTTCCTTTTCCTGGTGCAGAGGAAGCTGCACTCATGGATCTCCTGAATTTTATGTACAGTGGTACATTATCTGCAACTACAGCTCCTGCTCTGCTGGATGTGCTAATGGCTGCTGACAAATTTGAGGTTGCCTCATGCATGAGGCATTGCAGCCGCCAATTGCGAAATACGCCTATGACACCTGAGTCAGCATTGCTTTACCTCGAGCTTCCTTCCAGTGTTTTGATGGCCGATGCAGTCCAGCCATTGACTGATGCAGCAAAGCAGTATCTTGCCTCTCGTTACAGGGACATAACTAAGTAAGTTTCTGTTTTATGTGGATTGCCGACTTGAACTTGATAAATTTAATAAGTATCTTTGCGCTTTTGTGGCCAGGTTCAAAATTATCAGAAAGATCTCTATTTCCCTAGCCACAAATCACATTTCTTTTTCTACATAAAATTTGATATCCAGTTGCTTCTCTTGTTGATTTGCTTTTTGGGGTGCTTATGTAACTCTTTAAACCAGGTTTCAAGAAGAGGTTATGGGCTTACCCCTAGCAGGAATAGAGGCAATATTGTCGAGTGATGATCTCCAAGTTGCATCAGAGGATGCTGTATATGACTTCGTTTTGAAGTGGGCCAGGCTCCAGTATCAAAAAGTGGAGGAACGGCGAGAAGTCTTGGGTTCCCGACTTGCACGTTTCATTCGCTTCCCGTACATGACATGTCGGAAGCTAAAGAAGGTTTTAACTTGTAATGATTTTGACCAAGAAGTTGCATCTAAACTTGTGCTGGAGGCCCTCTTTTTCAAAGCAGAAGCTCCACACCGACAACGAACCTTGGCTGCTGAGGGTTCTATATCGAATCGTCACTTTGTGGAGCGGGCTTACAAGTACCGTCCAGTTAAGGTTGTGGAATTCGAACTTCCCAGGCAGCAGTGTGTTGTTTACCTGGACCTGAAGCGGGAAGAGTGTGCAAATCTATTCCCATCAGGGCGGGTGTATTCTCAGGCATTCCACTTGGGTGGCCAAGGGTTCTTCTTGTCAGCACATTGCAACATGGATCAGCAGAGTTCATTCCATTGTTTCGGGCTATTCCTAGGAATGCAGGAAAAGGGGTCAGTGACTTTCGCAGTGGACTATGAATTTGCAGCAAGATCAAAGCCAATGGAAGATTTCGTGAGCAAATACAAGGGCAACTACACATTTACTGGGGGCAAGGCTGTTGGTTATAGAAACTTATTTGCCATACCATGGACTTCCTTCATGGCCGAGGACAGTCCTTACTTTGTAAATGGCGTCCTCCACCTTAGAGCAGAGCTTACCATCAGGCACTGACCCGGCTTTTTTTTTTTTTTTAATTATCAAAACATTAATCCTGTAGGGCGCATTCCATAACATTTATAAAAAAATGGTTTTCTTTCTTTTTACAAATTAAAGATCATTTCGTATTTCACAAGAATAGTAATAACGGGATGAAGTATATTTCCATGATAATGAATTATTCAAAATGGAGATTGACCTACCCACTCGAATATAATTCCTACTTAATATGGAATTAAAGCTAAAGAAGAAAGTTCTAATTTGAAGTTTCAGTCAGACTCGAATAATTCGCCGCCTCAAGAAAAAAATTATAAATAACATTGATTGCATAAGTGAGTAAAATTAGTCAATAATAATTTATAATGAGCATTTGTTTATGAGGTAACATTTATCCAGTAATATGTTTCAATAAATCCAACAACATATATATTTCGAGAAAAAGAAAAAATTAAAATATATATTTGAACGGCAGACCGAGCACTTCAGATCCCAATTTCGATTCCACTTACTTCCGTGATTTCCACGCAAAAACTAAGAAATAGAAGCTACTTAGGGTTCCAGCGTAGAGCAATCGCACATAGTCTGTGAAAATCAAAGGATTAGGGTTTTTTATTTATAAGCAAAGGAATTAGGGTTCTTTCTTTAGCAAAGAAAGATGCCGAAGAACAAAGGTAAGGGAGGAAAGAATCGCAAAAGGGGAAAGAACGAGGCTGACGACGAGAAGCGCGAGCTGGTTTTCAAGGAGGATGGGCAAGAATACGCCCAGGTCTCCCGCATGCTCGGTAACGGCCGGTGCGAAGCCATGTGCATCGACGGTTCCAAGCGCCTCTGCCACATCCGCGGCAAGATGCACAAGAAGGTCTGGATAGCCGCCGGCGACATTATACTCGTCGGGCTCAGGGATTACCAGGACGGCAAGGCTGACGTCATCCTAAAGTATATGCCGGACGAGGCCAGGCTCTTGAAGGCTTACGGCGAATTGCCCGATAACACCAGGCTCAACGAGGGCATCGCTGGTGGCTTGGTTGAGGAAGACGATGGCGGTGCCGACGATTACATCGAGTTCGAGGATGAGGACATCGATAAGATATAGATTTGGATGTCTTTGATTGAATACACCGTACCATCTCTTAGGGTTTTTTATTTTATTTTATTTTAATTATTTTTTGTCTTCTTTTTCAATTTGATGAATGGTATTGTAGCATTTGGACCTCTGAGCTCTTACTAAATGATGTATTTGGATGGTGAATTTGATACAATAATTACGTTTAATAATTGTTACTGATTTTCAATTGTTGAATTTTGTTTTTGCAGTTTGAGATGTATGCAAATTTTAGTTTTATATTCTGCTGGAAGTGGTTGCTTTTGTTAGCGAGAAAGACATGAACAAGATTAGATCACAAACATGATCTAGTCTTGTTTCTGGTTATGAGATTTTGGAATCTTCAGCTGTTATTTCTACATATTCAATAATTGATTTACGAAAGATTCGTTGCCCAAATATGGATGAGATGAGCTTGCATTTTGCTCTAAGTTCAGATTTCTTTCTGGTTGGCACCCATAAATTAGACTCCGATTTGAAATTTTAGTAAGACATTGATTTGCAGGTTGCTTAAAAGTTTTAAGTTAAAACTTGTTTCTTTTTTGTTACTCTGATTTACTGAGACAACTAGATGAGTAGTATTCTTTGCCTCTGGTAAGACTCGAAAAAAGAAATCCGTCTTAGGCTTCTTATTAACAGAAATAAATGAAATAATAATAGTAATAATAATAACGTTAAAAAAAATAAAATTATAATGGGTACACCTCTGTAGAGAATATACTTTTGTTTGTTGGAAAGGTGCCATAAAAAAAACCCAAATTATGCGTAATTGTGAATAAGTTACCTAATGACAAACGAGAAAACGCAAGCCATCATGTTTCAAGTTGTGGTATCGAAATTCTCATAAAGATTTGGATGCGTAGGATTGTAAAAGCGGAACGTGGACGACAAATACCTTTACTCGGAATGGGGCTACACGGTGACAATCGCAGTGAACTATAAAACAAAGAATGCGGTAGAAAGTAGTAGGATTTGGCAATGTGAAATCTGAATACATTTATAATAAATTCCGAATTGGACGTGCAAATGGATATGGTCTTGTCTTACGCCATCTCAATGCTGAAGTGCTATGCAATCTTATTGCCAATTGGTTTACAAGGAGAAATATCATATTCAATTCAAGTAAGAGCACATAGAAACTGTCTACTTTTTATTCAAGGAAGAAGTGAGGAAATACAATGATTGACACAAAACCTATTCTACATCACAGAATATTAATGCCTCTTATATTGAAGATCCATAACCAAAATAAAACGATGATAAAAAGACAACGCTGGTTTTTGGCACCAATGCATCTACTCGGTTCCAGCAATCTTCTTCTTCAAGGCTTCAATGTCTGTTGCTAGTTCTTTTCTGCTTGACTGAGAAAACCAAAAGTATTGTGTAATTTATGCATCACTAATATATATATAAATATAAATATTTTAGGTGAAAAGATAAGATAGTTGTAGTCCCTGAATTTACTTAATATAGTATGCACTAGAAAATTTAGTAACAACAAGGTTTCAGACTTCCTCTTCTGTTTTAAAGACTATCAATTCTGGAACAAAGTTTAAGAACTTTAAAGATGGAAAGCATTAATCAATCCTAAGGATGTATCATCAAATCTTCAATTCAGATGCTTTAAGAATTCCATCATAAAAAGAGAAGGAATTTCTTATCCTTCTACTGAAATCAGGATCAAAAGATACGTGACATCGAATCATTAGTAGAGGGGGGATGAATGTGGAAAAATTCCAACATAAGTTACAATAATTCCCCTTTTAACAACTTCTTTCTTTAAAAAGCACAATGCTAATGGAAAAACAAAGAAAATTAAATTTAAGAGTCTAGCATTTCAGAGTCAAGAACGTTTACCTTGAAGAGTAGGTAACGATAGACAAACCATCCTGTATATCCTAGTCCTACCAACTCCATGACTTTTGGAAGCTGTTAGGAGAAGAAATTTAACTCAGATTGGTTCAACTGGTTTCTACAAGTCTAAATAAATGAACGCTCATGATTAGACGTTAGACAGTGAGAGAATAATGGAGTTACCAGAGGCACTGAGTTGATGGCACCAACAAGTATAGAAGATAGCCAGACAGCTACAATTGCCCCACCTCCGTAAAGAAGTACTGTGGACTTGTTTTCAAGTGCATCCCACTGATAAGGAGGACATGGAGAAAATCATTTAAAACTTATTATTGATTTTTAACTAACTGGGTCAAAGTTGTATGAGTTAGCAAAGAACAAAAATGGTAATCCTTTTTCCTTAGGAACGCAATGCCAGCTTCACTTCTTACCTTCTCCTTCAAATCTGTGACAAGCTCACCAGCATCAACAGAAGTGGATGTCTCTTCCGAAGAGGCTCTAATCTGAAGCAGCGAAGACCTGCGGGACTCTGCTTCCAAAGAAAAAATTGCTTACTTTATGCATATAGTTATCATATTAGCAAGAAGCTCATAACATAAATGAAGTCAGCTCCAGAATGAAAAAGACAATAGCAATTAAGCATGCATAAAAACACATAAAAAGTGTGGAAACAACATGATTATCTGCTTTGTAAAGGGTTTCTAAACACAACGTCTACAATTTGCACAACAAAGCCCGTCAAACATTTCTCTACGTGGATTGCCTTGGATTAAATGCAGGTGTTCCAAAGTTACACCAATTCCTTGGCTATACAAAGGATTTTCTAAATTAACATTTTGCCACATATTCTATCTATCTCTTGCTCCCCATGCTGCAATACATGGCATTTTAGAACCCACACCAAAGTCAGAACCTGTAAAACATATGTCAAGTTGGGTAAGGCTGGCTTCACAACATCTTCATAGTTCGGAACTCAAGGTCCTACACTTCTAGTCCTGTCTGTGTCATAGCTAACTCACTCAAAATTTCGTCCAAACGCAGACAGAAAAAAAAAAACACCTTAAAATCGAATCAGAAACAGCTTTCTTTACTCCTACATTTCGTCAGGAACCAAATAGAGCGAGCAAGACAAATCTAAGAAAACCCAACCAACAAATACCATTTAAAAAAAAAAAAAAACCCTTAGCTATTTCCAAGTCAGTAACAAGTTCAAGTATAAAAGGTTGAAAATTGTTTACCTGAAATATGTTTAATGGGGAAAGATGAGTGAGAGGAGACGCGAGGAGGGAGGAGAGGCAAGGCGGAGCAGCGGGTGGTTCTGGCAGTGGTAGAGAGTCGAGGATTAACCAAGACGGCGGAGGCCGCCGCGTACGCCGCCGTTGCTGCCATGATAAAATTACTATATGGTGTATGGGAGCTTAGCTTATGACTATGACTATGACTATGAGTGCGCTTCAGCAAAATTGCTATTCCCTAAATTGTGGTTGGGTCGGATTGACCGGTGGGGCTTTTTTCTCGTTTTGCAAATTGCAAGCTTCTTCAGATATTTCAGTGCTTGGTATTGGTTTGTTTATTTATCCATGATGCTCTTCTTTTTATCGACACCTTCCACCGCATGACACGTGGACAATTAGAGCCATTTCATTGGATGCTTCCCTATCTGCAATCCACGTTTGAGGCCTCTCTCTCTCTCTTCCTTTCTCTCTCTCCTATTTTCTACCAATTTAGTCCAACTTGCTAATTTGAATACGCTTCTAGCTCTTTAAAAATTTTGTTTTATATTAATACAGTTTTATTTACAATTGATTTTCCTGCATTTTTATTAAAATATAGATTGGTGTGATATTATTTAAATTTATAGTGCATAAATATTAAATTAAATTTAAAAATTATTTACTATATCTGTTTAATATTTATTTTATAAAAACTAAATTTTTAAAAAATTTAGTTTGTATATGTGTTACGTCTATTAATAATTTACACATTAAAAATAATTAATTCTCATATTAACCTAAAACAAGGTCCATCTCTAAGAAATTTCCTTTCAAATTATTTATTTATTAAGGTCAAAAATTTGACTTTTAAGTGCTAACCCTATATTTAAAATAAAATAAAAAAAAATTTGAGTGTTCTATTCTGATCGGGCCAGAAGTTTGATACTTGAAGCCCATTTGGTTGCAGATCTGTCCTCTGTGGTCTACTGTACAAACCTCAACTAATGTGGTGGCCCAATCTTCCATTTAGAATAGCACTGCTGGCAATGTATTCCATCCCGATGAAATTTTTTTTATTCAGTGAATAAAAAAAATATATCCGTAGCAGATTATAAATTTAAAAAGTATTTAGCGAATAAATAGATTTAAATATTTTTTTTAACTTAATAGGAATTTGTGATAGGAGTCTATGTTGCTAAAATCTCTCTCCGCTCGTGTAGTAACAGCGAAGATGAGCACTTGAGTCCAAATGAGGCTATCAAAATTCTAACTTCAACTCCTTTATTTCCAGGTGTGAAAGTTCAGCTGGCTTCTATCACTGAGCTACACCCTCAAGTGTCATCCTGATGAAACTGAATGCACCTCAATTTGGCAAGCTAATAAAAATTCAGTTGTATTTTCCTTTTTCATCTTTCACATTTTTAAATTCTTTTTGTCTCTAAAACTTAGAAATAGACAGTCATTAATTTGTCAAACAATTTCAGTTAGTGAGGTAAGAGCCATATGACAGGACCCGACCCGCAGAGATCCTGCCTGCGTGACTTAAT